>NC_061170.1:41620115-41911493 GCF_022113875.1 Hydra vulgaris | reverse complement strand
AACACGATCAACTCAAAAATTATATAATCAATGACAAACTTTGGATTCAAGTTTATTTTACTTAATGTATTTTTTTTTTATATTAATAATGAAAAAAAATTTGAATTTTAATTGTTGTTTTTTTTTTTTTTACTTGAATAAAAAAAAATTTGTTATATTAGCTATAAACATATTTTATTTTTAGATAATTAAAAAAAAAATGGAAGACTTAATATCATTGTCAAATGAATTAGTATCTGCAAACGTTAAAGCTTTAAAATATTGTTTGGGGATTCCTTATGGATGCGCAGAAAAAATTGAAAGCGGCTTAGATTTAATAAATTATATTCGAATGTATTCTCTTAAAATCGATGGAAATGAATATACTACAATGGAAGGTAAATTGCGTTATTTTATCTATTGTTTACCGCTCATAGGTAGAAATGATTTACACGCAAAAAATGAAAACTTACATTATGATGAAAAAACGCTCGTTTTTATAAAAACGTAATTCAAACTGGAAAATTATACGTAGCGCAAGATATTTATTTACCACCTACAACACTTTCCAATATGAAATGTTTTCAAACTGAACCAAGATTGAAACAAAATAATTCAACTCTACCTGAAGCTCCGCCTAGTTATGAAGAAGCATGCCAAGAAAACAAGATACCAACCCAAGGAAAATATTAATAAAAAAAAATATTATATTTGTATTATTTTTTTATTTTTATTTTACAATAAATATTGTTTCACTGCATAAAAAACATTTTGCATTTTATCACAACAATGTTCTTTATCTTTATTCAAATAAAACGGAGACTGTTCTATAATAATAAGATATGCTAATTTCTTTATCATTTCCTTAATTAATTTAACGCGAACGTATTCTTTTTGTTCAAAATAGTTTATAATAATAAAATAACAATACAAGTTTTGTATTTTTATGATTTTTGAATGATTTTATTTTTTGCTTTGCAAGTGGGTTCGTTGATATATGGATTAAGAAAAGTATGGAGAGGAAAGAAAAAACCGCCACCCGCTGTATCAATACCTACTGCGCCTTCAAATATGGGAATACCGTCGGATAAAGTATTTGCAGTATATTAACAAAAAAAAATGTATTTTTTAAATAAAATTAAAAAAAATTTTAAAATCCGTGTCTTTATTTACATATTGTTTTTTACTTTTATACATTAATATTCTTTTTGCACCCGAACATATTCTACACATATAGGGTTTTGGATAGTTCATAATATTGTTTTTCAATAAAAATTCATTAGCCTTCCTGTGGTCGAAATGTTGGTGACCGTTACAATCTTCCAGATTACAATATATAAATTCTCTAAATTTCTTGGCATTTTCTATACTTTTTTTTATCGTTACTACAAATATCAGACCGTATCCATTACATTCGTAACACGGTATCCATATCTTTTTTTTGCTTATCGGATAAATACTTTGTTTCTTGATTGTAATACTATGTGCTTGATGCTTGTTGATGACATTTTGTTTGTTTTTTTACAAATATTGTTGCAAAGTGAGCATTTTTATTTGATTTCTGGTAAGCCGATCATCTAATGGAGTGTCCATAAATAGATGTAAATCGCGTAATCTTTTATAATTGTTAAGATAAATTTCTTTTAAATTTTGATCTTGTAAGATATAAATATTTTCTCCATTCATGTATTGATTCATAACAATCAAATCTTGAATGCTCAATTTACCCCATTGACATTCATTGTTTGTTCTTAACAAATCAGCATCTTTTAAAAAATTTTTCATTTTGTTATGCAACAGTACTTCTTTTTTAAAAATGTCTGTTTTTATTGGTTCTTCTTTCTTTTTCATGTTCAATATATTACGATCCAGTCTTTCTTGCGTTCGCATATCAACATGTAATTTCATGTCCTTATTAAATAGTTCTTTAGCTACTTGATCTAAGTAAGGAAATAATCTCAGTTTTATAAAATCAAATAATGAATTTAAATTTAATTGAACTAATTCAGCTGAACAAAGAAAGGAAATGTCAAAAAAGTTCAAATTTAGGAGTCTGTTCATTAAAGGTAAATATAAAATTTTATTATATACAAATTCTTCAGACGTTAAGACTAGAGATGCGAAATAAGCTGCAAAAGCACCGCATAAGCTACTCGCAGTCCATTGAAAACACGACTTGTTATAAGATACTAACAAATTTTGTTGTCCGGTTAGGTTGCTATAATTAACCATAAACAAAGTAAACCAAAAAAATTCGCTATTTTCAGCAGTCCATTCTGTAGGAAAATGATTTGTTTCTCTAACATAAGAAGAAATTTCAATTTCGTTATAATTTATATTTAAAGTGTTAATTTGTATGCTACTTTGTACTTCGTCTACAGCTTCAAACAAATGCAAATTATATCTTAAAAAAGGAGGTATTTGTCTTTGAAAACTTTCTCCTCCTAAACTATCAAAACAAAAAAAATGATTGTCTTCTATTTTCATAAAAAGTCTCCAATGTTCACCTAATTGATTTGATGTTTGATTATTATATATAAAAAAAGAGCCTACTTTTTGCAATTTTTTAATTAATTGTTTTCTTGTAGCGTATTGACTTAATTCGTTAAAAGCATAAACACCTAAAAAATAATTTTTAAAAGGTTGATGATTGAGTTAATGATTCGAAAAACTGAGTTAATGATTCGTTAGTACACATTTTTTTTTTTATTCTTCTAAATTAAAATAACTGGATACAAATAATGTAACAATAGCATGCAATACATTAACAAATAAATTCTTTTTATTATCTAATCCGTCTTTAAATGTTCCTTCTATATTTCTTTTAACTACTTTCTTTTTTAATGCGGCATCGAGTTTTTCTAATAAAATTGACATGCTAGGTTTAATTTTGGTTGTAAACGTATCAATGAAGCCGTCTGTTTGATCACCTTCTTGCTGTATAACAGGTTGAATTTGTCTTTCTAGCAATAAAACGGACAATTTACATTTGTAATATTCGGCAATGATGTTATCGTTGACATGTTCTTTTTCTCATTTATTAAAGAGTTCTACATGATAAGTGCAAAGTTGAGGTTCTTCTAACAAATCTTTAAATTGACTGTTTTTGAAACATTTTTCAATAGCGCTTGAATTTAAACTGATCCGTTTTGAATTTAAAATGTGTTCTAAAAATAAGCTAGAACTTTCATCAGTTACTGTATCCTCATTTACAGATCGCGGTGAAGAATTTCCAGATTTGTTTTCATGATTTTCTTGATATTTTTTAGATATTTCATCTAAAGCGCATACAGCGCAATTATTGTGAATTTTTTTAATAATACTATCAACGCGATTCATTTTTTTTATTTAAAATTAATTTAGTTTTTTTTGTATTTTTTTTTTATTCTTTTATTATTTATAATATTTTGTTAAAAAAAAAAATACAAGATTCATTATATTAATATAACCGTTTTTTTTTATTTTTTTTTTAGTTTTGGATTTTGGATATCGAACACATAGCTAACGATCAATATATACATCATTGGGGAAATGATTGTCTGCGAGAACTTTGTTTAAGATCTATGAACGACAATAAAGTGTTTCATTATTCAATATCTCCATGCTATCCATATTCTAATTTATCTGAAAAATATAGATCAGCTTTTCAATTTTGTTTAAGAAATATTCATTTTATGAATTACTATCCTCAAGTAAAAGAAGATAAAAATGAAATATTAACTTGTCAAAATATATTTTATTTTGTAGAAAAAATATTTAAAGATTATCCGTGTAATGTCGTATTATATAAAGGAGGTGATATTGAGTTGCGTTTTTTAAAGCCTATTAAAAATGTTTATATGTTTAATTTACAAAGTTGTTGTTTTAGTGATAAAGATAAAGCCTTATCTAAAAATGTGCGGAATGATCGTGCACTAAGCTACGTTAACATGTCTAATGGAAATTTGAAATCTTTTAAATAACGCATTATCTCTACGATAAAGAGTGTCATAATCTGTCATAATCTTAACTGTAGTTGTATTTTATTGTATCTTAATCTTTGTTTTATTCTAACCCAAAAATGTAAAGCTTTTTAAATCACTTTTTTTTGTATAAAAAACGTAAATAAATTCTTAGTTTTTTATAAAATCAAAAATGAATCATCTAGAAGCAAATGAAATTATTCTTATAGAAGATGATGAACAAGAATTTAATTTTACAGATTTCGATATTTATTTATCAAAAGAAGAAGAAAAAAAATTAAATGAAATTTTTAATGTCGATAATAATAGCATAACGGAAATAAAAGTAATTGAAGATATGATAGATTTTGTAAGTTTAATTTTTATTTTTTTTTTATAAAAAAAAATTAATATTAATTTTTTTAAAATATAATATCAATTTTTTTTTCTTTGATTATAGAAATTACGAAAAAAACATGTTAAAAAAAAGAAGAGCCAAAAAGTTTTCAAAATATTATAAAGAAAGATCGTTTACTAAAAGAAAAAATAAAACAAATTAATAAAGTATCATTGTATTTTTTTTTTAACGTTCCCTATTTAAATGTCTGTATGCGTAAATGTCATCAGAAACACGGCAACGTTTCATTTTTTTTCCTACTCTACCTAATTTCCGATTGTTTTTGTTATCCATATATCTTCTGTTAATAGATCTTTGACAAATTAAAACTTTTTTACAATCAATAGGTATATCGCTGGCTTGCGTTTCCTTATCCTTATATATTTTATTTTGTTTTGAAATTTGTTTTTTAGTTAATTTTTTTTTTTTCGCTGATGATGTTAATGCTGGTTTAAATTCATCATAAGATGTTGAGCTAGTATTAGGACTTACCAAATTTAATCTTCCCAAAGAATCGCTTGAATTAGATACGCTATTGTCAGAAATTCTAAAATCAATATCGCTATTGCTAGAATCAATAACGCGATGAGGGAGTCTTTTTCTTCTAAAATAACCCAAAGAATCATTCACCTCAGAATCACTACTTTGTTTTAACGAACGAGGTATTAACAACGGATAAGTAGTACGTGGTACAGTAGCTTTTGTTCGAACTTTTTTTTTAACAGTTTTATTAGTACGCGGAACAGTTGCTTTTGTACGAACCATTTTTTTTTGTTTTTTTAAAAAGAATTTTTTTTTAATATGTTATTTTCCATCGTGTAATTTTTTTTCCAACTCGTCCTAATCGTCTATTCAATGCATTGTTTTTATATTTTTTATTCATCTCTTTTTTACAATACAATAGTTCTTTACAATGGACTGGTAGTTGACGCAAATCTGTTTGTGTTGCTATGGTTTTTAACATTGCTTTTAGTCCATGTCTAGCAATTCTACGTGTTCTGGCCATTTTTTTATGTAAAAAAAATTATTTTTTTGTTTTTATAAAGTTTTTGTACAAATATTTTTATTATTTATAAAAAATGAATTATTCTTTTTCTAGATTATTAACATATTTAACTGATTATTTGAACTAAAATATAATAGAACTAAAATATAATAGTTTTGAACTAAAATATAATAGTTTTGAAAAAATAATATTGGATTGCTATTTTAGCAATAATAACGAACGAATGAATTCTGTTATAAGACAATTTTTCAAAAAAAACCTTAACGATTGTGAAAAGTTACGACAGCATATTTTGACTATCATGTTTTACGAAAAAGAAAGATTGAATAATGATGTCTTTTGAGTAGTTTTAACTCAAGACCAAACAAAAGATTATGAACTTTTAAAAGAACGATTGCATGATTTTTGTAATCAAATTGATCAATAAAACACATTTTTTTAATATACTTTTTTTATTTGTGTTTCTTTCTTTTTTTATATTTTTTTTTATTATCATTAAAAATATAATTTTTTATTGAATTATTGAATATATTTATTTTTGTTTTTGATTTAATTAAAAAAAATGGATAATATAGAAAAGGACATGAACTTTTATTTAGCACATTATCTGCATGAATATTGGAAAGAAACTGCAGAACATTTGGATTTACAAAATAAAATTGGTATTATTAATCAAGAAGAACATAAAATGGAAGAAAAAATGTATCGACTAGTAAGATTTTTTTTTCAAATGCATCCTGAAGGATATATGTTATTAGCTGAAAAATTAAAAATTTTAAAAGAAAAAGAAGAGCAAGTTTTAAACGAAAACAGAACACGAACATATGCAGATTTTTCTATGCATTATGAGAATGTTGTTGATAAAGAATATTTTGTTTATCATTTAAATGAATTTTGTAAAAAAATTTTTCAATAAAAATAAAAAACTTTTTTTATAATTTTTACTTCTTTTTCTATTTTTTTTAGGTACATAATTTTTTTTTTTTCGAATTATTGTTTTCATATTTAACTTTTTTAACTTTTTTTAGCCAAAACAAAATAATTTAAAAAAATGAATGCAGAATTAGAAAGATTAATGAATGCAAACATTGAAGCGGATAAAAAAATCTTAGAAAAATATTCGCAGTCTCGAATCAAACAATGGTTTTTATTTGAAAACAATTTAGTTAACTGGGAACTAGTTAAGTTAACTTTCAGTTAACTTAACTAGTTAACTGAAAAAAAAGAAATTGTTTTAGAAGATGGTGATTTGCTCATTGAGCATTTTTCTAAATTTTTGACAGAGTATTTTTAATTTTTTAATTAAAATATATTTTTTATAGTAAAAAAATTGTTGTTTTTTTTTTCATTTTTATTTTGTATTAAAATGATTATATAATTATTTTATTTGACAATTTTTACCTTTTTTACTTTTTTTTAGATTATTAATAAAAAAAAATGGATAGTGACACGGAATATACATGGTATTTACTACGATATTCAGAATTTTATAAAGAATTTAGCAAGATCTATCCAGATGTAACAAGTTTATTTAAACAACGAAAAAAAGTAATCAACTTTTATCAAAAACTATTAATTAAAATACCAACTTTATTTGAAATAGTTAAAAGAAATTTAGCAATTACAATAACAATGGATATGGCTAATGAAACAATTAAAAATATTGCACCCTATTTTAGTCATTTATATTTACAAGAAAAATTTGTTAGACGTTTTGATTATTTTTATTGTCATTGTTTTGAAACATATTTCAAAAATAAAAATACTTATTATATTAAAATGCAACAGGATTTACTAGCTACGATTGATATACTTTTAGATGTGTTAGTTGATTATGTATATTCACTTAACATTCACTTAACAGAATTAAAACAATTTTTTTTGATTTATTTTAATCTTTTACAATGGATGTTAGATCAATGTGAATTTGTTGAAAGTAATTTGTTTTTACCTCCTTTAATACTTCTTTCTAGCCAATTTATAAAAATTTAAAAATGTCACCGCCTCAAAAAGATGAAGACATAACTATGAATAGAAGCGAATCAGAATCAGATTCAGAATATAATGCAAAAAAGAAAAAAAGAACAAGACGTATGAAAAAACAAAAAGTAAAACGAGTTGAAATTATACAAATATGTAGAGGAAATTGTAATTATTATTGTAACTGTGTAATAATAAAAATAAAAAGTCAATTATAAAATGCAGTGTTTTTTTTTATTTTTTTAATTAATTTTTAAAAAAAAAAAAAATCTGTTCATTATCTAATTATATTTTTTTTATATTTTTTTTAGATTAAAAATTAAAAAAAAATGGCAAACAATTTACAAAGTTGTTGTTTTAGTGATAAAGATTTCACAATACATGAACTATTAAAGCATCAAGTGCAATGCAGTGCATTATTTATTCAAGAAGAAGAAAGAAAAAAAAATAAAAATTTTATTATGATTAATGATAAAGAAATGGAAGAAGTCTTTTCTGAATGTGATTGCGGCGGTCCTCATCCTCATCGAAAATGTGCATTATGCAATGAATCTTTTGGTACAAAGATCCTTTTTAATGAACATTATGTGTCGTGTTCTACTCAAAAGATATCAAAGTTAGAAGAGGATATAAAGAAAATAGAGAATCATGTGGATAGAAAAATGAAAGATTTTCAGTTGATACAAGAAAGTATGAATTATGTAAACACAGCACTCAATTTAACAATAAAAGAGGGTTCAAAGGCGGATAAAAAAATTTAAAATTTGGAAACAAAGTTAAGTATTTTACAAATGGTTTACAAACAACCTGATGTACTTTTTTCTAGCTATAAAGATAAATTAAGAAGCATTGTGGGATCGTTTAAGCGCGAATTAGAACAAAAGAAAAATGAATGTGATAAACCTTATGATGTACCTACGCAAAAGAAACTTTTTATTTGTTTAGATAATATGACACCACGATTGCAATCGAATGAACCGTATTATAGTAAACCCTGTTTTACAGAAGAAGGTTATTGTTTTCGAGTGAAAATATTTGGTTATCAAAAACCAGAAACCGTGGCTATTTATGTTCAGATTTTAAAATCTGAACATGATCACATGTTAATCTGGCCGATGAAGAATAATGTTTATTTTTTTATCAAAAATAATCATCATGAAATGATGCTAAGCTTTCCAACAACACGACATATCGAAAGTTTTGACAGACCCATTTATGAAGCAAACATTACGTGCGGTTATGATAACTTTATTAAACACGATCAACTCAAAAATTATATAATCAATGACAAACTTTGGATTCAAGTTTATTTTACTTAATGTATTTTTTTTTTATATTAATAATGAAAAAAAATTTGAATTTTAATTGTTGTTTTTTTTTTTTTTACTTGAATAAAAAAAAATTTGTTATATTAGCTATAAACATATTTTATTTTTAGATAATTAAAAAAAAAATGGAAGACTTAATATCATTGTCAAATGAATTAGTATCTGCAAACGTTAAAGCTTTAAAATATTGTTTGGGGATTCCTTATGGATGCGCAGAAAAAATTGAAAGCGGCTTAGATTTAATAAATTATATTCGAATGTATTCTCTTAAAATCGATGGAAATGAATATACTACAATGGAAGGTAAATTGCGTTATTTTATCTATTGTTTACCGCTCATAGGTAGAAATGATTTACACGCAAAAAATGAAAACTTACATTATGATGAAAAAACGCTCGTTTTTATAAAAACGTAATTCAAACTGGAAAATTATACGTAGCGCAAGATATTTATTTACCACCTACAACACTTTCCAATATGAAATGTTTTCAAACTGAACCAAGATTGAAACAAAATAATTCAACTCTACCTGAAGCTCCGCCTAGTTATGAAGAAGCATGCCAAGAAAACAAGATACCAACCCAAGGAAAATATTAATAAAAAAAAATATTATATTTGTATTATTTTTTTATTTTTATTTTACAATAAATATTGTTTCACTGCATAAAAAACATTTTGCATTTTATCACAACAATGTTCTTTATCTTTATTCAAATAAAACGGAGACTGTTCTATAATAATAAGATATGCTAATTTCTTTATCATTTCCTTAATTAATTTAACGCGAACGTATTCTTTTTGTTCAAAATAGTTTATAATAATAAAATAACAATACAAGTTTTGTATTTTTATGATTTTTGAATGATTTTATTTTTTGCTTTGCAAGTGGGTTCGTTGATATATGGATTAAGAAAAGTATGGAGAGGAAAGAAAAAACCGCCACCCGCTGTATCAATACCTACTGCGCCTTCAAATATGGGAATACCGTCGGATAAAGTATTTGCAGTATATTAACAAAAAAAAATGTATTTTTTAAATAAAATTAAAAAAAATTTTAAAATCCGTGTCTTTATTTACATATTGTTTTTTACTTTTATACATTAATATTCTTTTTGCACCCGAACATATTCTACACATATAGGGTTTTGGATAGTTCATAATATTGTTTTTCAATAAAAATTCATTAGCCTTCCTGTGGTCGAAATGTTGGTGACCGTTACAATCTTCCAGATTACAATATATAAATTCTCTAAATTTCTTGGCATTTTCTATACTTTTTTTTATCGTTACTACAAATATCAGACCGTATCCATTACATTCGTAACACGGTATCCATATCTTTTTTTTGCTTATCGGATAAATACTTTGTTTCTTGATTGTAATACTATGTGCTTGATGCTTGTTGATGACATTTTGTTTGTTTTTTTACAAATATTGTTGCAAAGTGAGCATTTTTATTTGATTTCTGGTAAGCCGATCATCTAATGGAGTGTCCATAAATAGATGTAAATCGCGTAATCTTTTATAATTGTTAAGATAAATTTCTTTTAAATTTTGATCTTGTAAGATATAAATATTTTCTCCATTCATGTATTGATTCATAACAATCAAATCTTGAATGCTCAATTTACCCCATTGACATTCATTGTTTGTTCTTAACAAATCAGCATCTTTTAAAAAATTTTTCATTTTGTTATGCAACAGTACTTCTTTTTTAAAAATGTCTGTTTTTATTGGTTCTTCTTTCTTTTTCATGTTCAATATATTACGATCCAGTCTTTCTTGCGTTCGCATATCAACATGTAATTTCATGTCCTTATTAAATAGTTCTTTAGCTACTTGATCTAAGTAAGGAAATAATCTCAGTTTTATAAAATCAAATAATGAATTTAAATTTAATTGAACTAATTCAGCTGAACAAAGAAAGGAAATGTCAAAAAAGTTCAAATTTAGGAGTCTGTTCATTAAAGGTAAATATAAAATTTTATTATATACAAATTCTTCAGACGTTAAGACTAGAGATGCGAAATAAGCTGCAAAAGCACCGCATAAGCTACTCGCAGTCCATTGAAAACACGACTTGTTATAAGATACTAACAAATTTTGTTGTCCGGTTAGGTTGCTATAATTAACCATAAACAAAGTAAACCAAAAAAATTCGCTATTTTCAGCAGTCCATTCTGTAGGAAAATGATTTGTTTCTCTAACATAAGAAGAAATTTCAATTTCGTTATAATTTATATTTAAAGTGTTAATTTGTATGCTACTTTGTACTTCGTCTACAGCTTCAAACAAATGCAAATTATATCTTAAAAAAGGAGGTATTTGTCTTTGAAAACTTTCTCCTCCTAAACTATCAAAACAAAAAAAATGATTGTCTTCTATTTTCATAAAAAGTCTCCAATGTTCACCTAATTGATTTGATGTTTGATTATTATATATAAAAAAAGAGCCTACTTTTTGCAATTTTTTAATTAATTGTTTTCTTGTAGCGTATTGACTTAATTCGTTAAAAGCATAAACACCTAAAAAATAATTTTTAAAAGGTTGATGATTGAGTTAATGATTCGAAAAACTGAGTTAATGATTCGTTAGTACACATTTTTTTTTTTATTCTTCTAAATTAAAATAACTGGATACAAATAATGTAACAATAGCATGCAATACATTAACAAATAAATTCTTTTTATTATCTAATCCGTCTTTAAATGTTCCTTCTATATTTCTTTTAACTACTTTCTTTTTTAATGCGGCATCGAGTTTTTCTAATAAAATTGACATGCTAGGTTTAATTTTGGTTGTAAACGTATCAATGAAGCCGTCTGTTTGATCACCTTCTTGCTGTATAACAGGTTGAATTTGTCTTTCTAGCAATAAAACGGACAATTTACATTTGTAATATTCGGCAATGATGTTATCGTTGACATGTTCTTTTTCTCATTTATTAAAGAGTTCTACATGATAAGTGCAAAGTTGAGGTTCTTCTAACAAATCTTTAAATTGACTGTTTTTGAAACATTTTTCAATAGCGCTTGAATTTAAACTGATCCGTTTTGAATTTAAAATGTGTTCTAAAAATAAGCTAGAACTTTCATCAGTTACTGTATCCTCATTTACAGATCGCGGTGAAGAATTTCCAGATTTGTTTTCATGATTTTCTTGATATTTTTTAGATATTTCATCTAAAGCGCATACAGCGCAATTATTGTGAATTTTTTTAATAATACTATCAACGCGATTCATTTTTTTTATTTAAAATTAATTTAGTTTTTTTTGTATTTTTTTTTTATTCTTTTATTATTTATAATATTTTGTTAAAAAAAAAAATACAAGATTCATTATATTAATATAACCGTTTTTTTTTATTTTTTTTTTAGTTTTGGATTTTGGATATCGAACACATAGCTAACGATCAATATATACATCATTGGGGAAATGATTGTCTGCGAGAACTTTGTTTAAGATCTATGAACGACAATAAAGTGTTTCATTATTCAATATCTCCATGCTATCCATATTCTAATTTATCTGAAAAATATAGATCAGCTTTTCAATTTTGTTTAAGAAATATTCATTTTATGAATTACTATCCTCAAGTAAAAGAAGATAAAAATGAAATATTAACTTGTCAAAATATATTTTATTTTGTAGAAAAAATATTTAAAGATTATCCGTGTAATGTCGTATTATATAAAGGAGGTGATATTGAGTTGCGTTTTTTAAAGCCTATTAAAAATGTTTATATGTTTAATTTACAAAGTTGTTGTTTTAGTGATAAAGATAAAGCCTTATCTAAAAATGTGCGGAATGATCGTGCACTAAGCTACGTTAACATGTCTAATGGAAATTTGAAATCTTTTAAATAACGCATTATCTCTACGATAAAGAGTGTCATAATCTGTCATAATCTTAACTGTAGTTGTATTTTATTGTATCTTAATCTTTGTTTTATTCTAACCCAAAAATGTAAAGCTTTTTAAATCACTTTTTTTTGTATAAAAAACGTAAATAAATTCTTAGTTTTTTATAAAATCAAAAATGAATCATCTAGAAGCAAATGAAATTATTCTTATAGAAGATGATGAACAAGAATTTAATTTTACAGATTTCGATATTTATTTATCAAAAGAAGAAGAAAAAAAATTAAATGAAATTTTTAATGTCGATAATAATAGCATAACGGAAATAAAAGTAATTGAAGATATGATAGATTTTGTAAGTTTAATTTTTATTTTTTTTTTATAAAAAAAAATTAATATTAATTTTTTTAAAATATAATATCAATTTTTTTTTCTTTGATTATAGAAATTACGAAAAAAACATGTTAAAAAAAAGAAGAGCCAAAAAGTTTTCAAAATATTATAAAGAAAGATCGTTTACTAAAAGAAAAAATAAAACAAATTAATAAAGTATCATTGTATTTTTTTTTTAACGTTCCCTATTTAAATGTCTGTATGCGTAAATGTCATCAGAAACACGGCAACGTTTCATTTTTTTTCCTACTCTACCTAATTTCCGATTGTTTTTGTTATCCATATATCTTCTGTTAATAGATCTTTGACAAATTAAAACTTTTTTACAATCAATAGGTATATCGCTGGCTTGCGTTTCCTTATCCTTATATATTTTATTTTGTTTTGAAATTTGTTTTTTAGTTAATTTTTTTTTTTTCGCTGATGATGTTAATGCTGGTTTAAATTCATCATAAGATGTTGAGCTAGTATTAGGACTTACCAAATTTAATCTTCCCAAAGAATCGCTTGAATTAGATACGCTATTGTCAGAAATTCTAAAATCAATATCGCTATTGCTAGAATCAATAACGCGATGAGGGAGTCTTTTTCTTCTAAAATAACCCAAAGAATCATTCACCTCAGAATCACTACTTTGTTTTAACGAACGAGGTATTAACAACGGATAAGTAGTACGTGGTACAGTAGCTTTTGTTCGAACTTTTTTTTTAACAGTTTTATTAGTACGCGGAACAGTTGCTTTTGTACGAACCATTTTTTTTTGTTTTTTTAAAAAGAATTTTTTTTTAATATGTTATTTTCCATCGTGTAATTTTTTTTCCAACTCGTCCTAATCGTCTATTCAATGCATTGTTTTTATATTTTTTATTCATCTCTTTTTTACAATACAATAGTTCTTTACAATGGACTGGTAGTTGACGCAAATCTGTTTGTGTTGCTATGGTTTTTAACATTGCTTTTAGTCCATGTCTAGCAATTCTACGTGTTCTGGCCATTTTTTTATGTAAAAAAAATTATTTTTTTGTTTTTATAAAGTTTTTGTACAAATATTTTTATTATTTATAAAAAATGAATTATTCTTTTTCTAGATTATTAACATATTTAACTGATTATTTGAACTAAAATATAATAGAACTAAAATATAATAGTTTTGAACTAAAATATAATAGTTTTGAAAAAATAATATTGGATTGCTATTTTAGCAATAATAACGAACGAATGAATTCTGTTATAAGACAATTTTTCAAAAAAAACCTTAACGATTGTGAAAAGTTACGACAGCATATTTTGACTATCATGTTTTACGAAAAAGAAAGATTGAATAATGATGTCTTTTGAGTAGTTTTAACTCAAGACCAAACAAAAGATTATGAACTTTTAAAAGAACGATTGCATGATTTTTGTAATCAAATTGATCAATAAAACACATTTTTTTAATATACTTTTTTTATTTGTGTTTCTTTCTTTTTTTATATTTTTTTTTATTATCATTAAAAATATAATTTTTTATTGAATTATTGAATATATTTATTTTTGTTTTTGATTTAATTAAAAAAAATGGATAATATAGAAAAGGACATGAACTTTTATTTAGCACATTATCTGCATGAATATTGGAAAGAAACTGCAGAACATTTGGATTTACAAAATAAAATTGGTATTATTAATCAAGAAGAACATAAAATGGAAGAAAAAATGTATCGACTAGTAAGATTTTTTTTTCAAATGCATCCTGAAGGATATATGTTATTAGCTGAAAAATTAAAAATTTTAAAAGAAAAAGAAGAGCAAGTTTTAAACGAAAACAGAACACGAACATATGCAGATTTTTCTATGCATTATGAGAATGTTGTTGATAAAGAATATTTTGTTTATCATTTAAATGAATTTTGTAAAAAAATTTTTCAATAAAAATAAAAAACTTTTTTTATAATTTTTACTTCTTTTTCTATTTTTTTTAGGTACATAATTTTTTTTTTTTCGAATTATTGTTTTCATATTTAACTTTTTTAACTTTTTTTAGCCAAAACAAAATAATTTAAAAAAATGAATGCAGAATTAGAAAGATTAATGAATGCAAACATTGAAGCGGATAAAAAAATCTTAGAAAAATATTCGCAGTCTCGAATCAAACAATGGTTTTTATTTGAAAACAATTTAGTTAACTGGGAACTAGTTAAGTTAACTTTCAGTTAACTTAACTAGTTAACTGAAAAAAAAGAAATTGTTTTAGAAGATGGTGATTTGCTCATTGAGCATTTTTCTAAATTTTTGACAGAGTATTTTTAATTTTTTAATTAAAATATATTTTTTATAGTAAAAAAATTGTTGTTTTTTTTTTCATTTTTATTTTGTATTAAAATGATTATATAATTATTTTATTTGACAATTTTTACCTTTTTTACTTTTTTTTAGATTATTAATAAAAAAAAATGGATAGTGACACGGAATATACATGGTATTTACTACGATATTCAGAATTTTATAAAGAATTTAGCAAGATCTATCCAGATGTAACAAGTTTATTTAAACAACGAAAAAAAGTAATCAACTTTTATCAAAAACTATTAATTAAAATACCAACTTTATTTGAAATAGTTAAAAGAAATTTAGCAATTACAATAACAATGGATATGGCTAATGAAACAATTAAAAATATTGCACCCTATTTTAGTCATTTATATTTACAAGAAAAATTTGTTAGACGTTTTGATTATTTTTATTGTCATTGTTTTGAAACATATTTCAAAAATAAAAATACTTATTATATTAAAATGCAACAGGATTTACTAGCTACGATTGATATACTTTTAGATGTGTTAGTTGATTATGTATATTCACTTAACATTCACTTAACAGAATTAAAACAATTTTTTTTGATTTATTTTAATCTTTTACAATGGATGTTAGATCAATGTGAATTTGTTGAAAGTAATTTGTTTTTACCTCCTTTAATACTTCTTTCTAGCCAATTTATAAAAATTTAAAAATGTCACCGCCTCAAAAAGATGAAGACATAACTATGAATAGAAGCGAATCAGAATCAGATTCAGAATATAATGCAAAAAAGAAAAAAAGAACAAGACGTATGAAAAAACAAAAAGTAAAACGAGTTGAAATTATACAAATATGTAGAGGAAATTGTAATTATTATTGTAACTGTGTAATAATAAAAATAAAAAGTCAATTATAAAATGCAGTGTTTTTTTTTATTTTTTTAATTAATTTTTAAAAAAAAAAAAAATCTGTTCATTATCTAATTATATTTTTTTTATATTTTTTTTAGATTAAAAATTAAAAAAAAATGGCAAACAATTTACAAAGTTGTTGTTTTAGTGATAAAGATTTCACAATACATGAACTATTAAAGCATCAAGTGCAATGCAGTGCATTATTTATTCAAGAAGAAGAAAGAAAAAAAAATAAAAATTTTATTATGATTAATGATAAAGAAATGGAAGAAGTCTTTTCTGAATGTGATTGCGGCGGTCCTCATCCTCATCGAAAATGTGCATTATGCAATGAATCTTTTGGTACAAAGATCCTTTTTAATGAACATTATGTGTCGTGTTCTACTCAAAAGATATCAAAGTTAGAAGAGGATATAAAGAAAATAGAGAATCATGTGGATAGAAAAATGAAAGATTTTCAGTTGATACAAGAAAGTATGAATTATGTAAACACAGCACTCAATTTAACAATAAAAGAGGGTTCAAAGGCGGATAAAAAAATTTAAAATTTGGAAACAAAGTTAAGTATTTTACAAATGGTTTACAAACAACCTGATGTACTTTTTTCTAGCTATAAAGATAAATTAAGAAGCATTGTGGGATCGTTTAAGCGCGAATTAGAACAAAAGAAAAATGAATGTGATAAACCTTATGATGTACCTACGCAAAAGAAACTTTTTATTTGTTTAGATAATATGACACCACGATTGCAATCGAATGAACCGTATTATAGTAAACCCTGTTTTACAGAAGAAGGTTATTGTTTTCGAGTGAAAATATTTGGTTATCAAAAACCAGAAACCGTGGCTATTTATGTTCAGATTTTAAAATCTGAACATGATCACATGTTAATCTGGCCGATGAAGAATAATGTTTATTTTTTTATCAAAAATAATCATCATGAAATGATGCTAAGCTTTCCAACAACACGACATATCGAAAGTTTTGACAGACCCATTTATGAAGCAAACATTACGTGCGGTTATGATAACTTTATTAAACACGATCAACTCAAAAATTATATAATCAATGACAAACTTTGGATTCAAGTTTATTTTACTTAATGTATTTTTTTTTTATATTAATAATGAAAAAAAATTTGAATTTTAATTGTTGTTTTTTTTTTTTTTACTTGAATAAAAAAAAATTTGTTATATTAGCTATAAACATATTTTATTTTTAGATAATTAAAAAAAAAATGGAAGACTTAATATCATTGTCAAATGAATTAGTATCTGCAAACGTTAAAGCTTTAAAATATTGTTTGGGGATTCCTTATGGATGCGCAGAAAAAATTGAAAGCGGCTTAGATTTAATAAATTATATTCGAATGTATTCTCTTAAAATCGATGGAAATGAATATACTACAATGGAAGGTAAATTGCGTTATTTTATCTATTGTTTACCGCTCATAGGTAGAAATGATTTACACGCAAAAAATGAAAACTTACATTATGATGAAAAAACGCTCGTTTTTATAAAAACGTAATTCAAACTGGAAAATTATACGTAGCGCAAGATATTTATTTACCACCTACAACACTTTCCAATATGAAATGTTTTCAAACTGAACCAAGATTGAAACAAAATAATTTAACTCTACCTGAAGCTCCGCCTAGTTATGAAGAAGCATGCCAAGAAAACAAGATACCAACCCAAGGAAAATATTAATAAAAAAAAATATTATATTTGTATTATTTTTTAATTTTTATTTTACAATAAATATTGTTTCACTGCACAAAAAACATTTTGTATTTTATCACAACACAGTTCTTTATCTTTATTCAAATAAAACGGAGACTGTTCAAAATAATAAGATATGCTAATTTCTTTATCATTTCCTTAATTAATTCAACGCGAACGTTTTCTTTTTGTTCAAAATAGTTTATAATAATAAAATAACAATACAAGTTTTGTAAAACTTGTATCGATTGCCTAATAAGTGTTTCTAGTATTTCGCTATCTTCTGGATATATATCTTCAGGATCTTCAATATATTTACACGCTAAGTTGTTCATTAAAAAACAAACTTGTTGTAAAAATTGACCATTTTTATTAATAAACTCTTTTTCTTTTACCGAATCATATGAATAATCTTTTTTTATATTATCAACATTAAATCCTTTCTTATCTTTGCGAATGCTATCTAATAATAAACAATGGTACGATTTCTCTTCTATACGTTTTTTTAATTGTTCACCGTATTCAATTAAAGAATCTATATTTTTATTATACTCTAACTTTGTTAATCTTATTTTGTATTTTTTTAAAATAAAAAAAAATGTTTTTTTTTTTAATTTTTTTCAAAAAAAAATTAAAAACAAAATAAACTATATACAGTATTTTAAAAAATATATATAAAAAAAATTATTGACAAAGTTATATACAATATTAAAAAAAATAAAAAAAACCCAATGGATATCAATCTTGATATTCCATTGGGTTATTAGCCCAATATTGTCTTTTATAGGCAATCTTTTCTTGCATCGCTGCTCTTATTGCTTCTATCGTATTAAAAGTACAAATACAGCAGCCTGTGCAAGCTCCTTGCGACCCGCAACGACGATGGCAACAAGGTCTTTGCGGTCTCAAAGGAGCGAAGCACAGGCAGCAGCCTAAACACAGATTCGATTGATGATACTACAAAAAAAAAATATTTATAATTCATATATTCAATATAAAATGACTAAATAAATAACAAATAAAACAAAATAAATAAATATTAAATTATTACAAACTACTGGTATATTCCGTTCATAATTATTTTGTGGTACTTGAGCTACAACATTTTCAATATCATCATCATCATCATCATCTTCATCTTCATCATCATCTTCTACAATCTAAAAAAAACAATAATATAAATAAAAAATAATATAAATATAATATAAATATAATATAACTAAAAAAAACTATAATTACTGCTTCTGGGGTGATAGGTCGAAACAAATTCCTAATTCGCCGCTCTACTTCTTGTCTTTGTTGTTGTTGTTGTAATTGTAATTGTTCCTCCACAATCATGTCATCTCGTGGATTATATGGTTCTACAATCTAAAAAAAGAAAAAAAAAAATTTAATATAAATAAAAATAAACAAAATATAATATAAATAATAATAATATAATTACAGCAATTGGTTTGTTGTTTCCTTGTTGACTATTCATTTTATATAAAAATCTTTTATTATTTTTACTTTTATTTTTGTCTTATGCAAATGATAATATAACAAAAAACATTTTTTTTTCTCTTTTTATGTAATGCGTTACGCGTATTAACTTTATTAAAATAAAAAGATTAAAAAAAAAAAATTAAATTTTAATAAAAGGATTATTTATTTTTATTTTTAACCTAGCTTTGACGCACTAAGCTTGCGCAGTACATTTTTTTTTTAATCTGTTTTAATCTTGTCCCTTAAACAATAAGATCAGAAGGCGCATGCCGCGCAACCCCTCTTGGGGGTTGCGCATGCGCACCACATGCTATGACGTAGAAACCCATTACCAATTCCCCATTGGTCACTTAACAATGCCGGAACGATTTTCCTTTTTTTTTTATAACAGATACACTTTCAACCTATCAGACTTTGCCTTTTTAAGCAATACCATTGGTTTCTCGAGTCACATGATCATGACGTCATTGATCACGTGGTCTATTTTCAGCAATACCATTGGGTTGGAGGGAAATTTCAGGCATGGAAAATGCTACGGAACGCTACTGGGAGTGCAAATCTAGTCACCTATCATCAGACAATAGCGATAATGTTGAACCCTTTCAATTGCCACAGGAAGAAAAACATTTATATCCGCAAGGGTTTGTGGATGCCTCCGAGAAAATAGTGTTTGAAAATGAAATTAAGATGTTTTCGCAGCAAGGAAGAAAAAAAAACCGCGGTAAAATAAACCACATAAAAATACTTGCCGCTGGATTTACTCCACAAAATGACTTGGCTGAAAACTGCGATCTCATTTCTATAAACGGAGAATTGAAGATTGTAAGCGCTAATAGCATATATGCTACAATAAATGGCCAAATTAAAGAGTTCACAAGGTTATGCAAAAATTAGAGAGTTCACAAGGTTATGCAAAAATATAAACTGCAACCTTTGGTTCTTTCAGGGAAAACACTGTCAACTGCCGTTGTATTCAACCATGTCTGAAACAGACAAAGATAGAATAAACTCAGCGATGATTGTGTATGTGGAAAATATAATTTTTGAGGAAAAAAACACAACCAAGAAAGATAAAAGTGCTGACATTTTTAGCGACAATAATGACAATAGTAGTTGCTATGATAAATATTACAACACTCCATACACAACCTTTATTGACACCACCAACAAGTCTTATTATGATTCAAGCATGAAAATTCTGCCGCTAAATGAAGAAGATGAAAGACTTGGCGGCGTTTCAGAGGTTATTTTAAGACAAAACAGAGAAGATGATAGACTCGGTAGCATGGCAAGCATTCTCAACAATGAAGGAGACAACAAGTATGGCCGTTCAGTGCTATCGCTGGATTATTACAAGAGAAAATTCTAATTCTTGTGTCAAGACACAACATAAAAAGGCTGTTTTCACAGCCATGCGCATTATGCGCAAAAAAAAGAGAGATAATAACATAGACCCTGATAATTTACCCTCTGCTTTAACTGTCGCTAGCGAACAAAAAAACAGATTGCGGAGATTCTTAGATTTATACAACAAAAAAAGCGAAAATAACAGTATTAATCTTAAGAATATAATTTACTGTTTTGTTAAATTTGATGATATTAGCTTTATTATGTTTATAAGTTGCTTTTGTTAATCTTTTCCAATATAACATTTTTTTACATTCTGTTCTTTTAACATTAATAGTAAAAGGTCTAGCAGCAATATAAGGAGATTTTGGCTCTTTTCTTCTTTTATCTCTCCTCCTATTAGGCGGGAAAGCGTATACTGCAGGTTCTACACCTGCCTGTCTTGTGTATGGATCTATTCTTCGTGTTTGTTTTGTTCTAGCCATTATTTTATTTAAATTTTTTTTTATAATTATATAAATATTAAATACATTTATAATTTTATTGTTTACATTTTTAAACAGATATTTTATATAAATTTATACATTTAAATTTTTTTCTTTTTTTTTTAGCAATAAAATGAGCTCTAAACAAAATAAAAAAAAAATTCAATGGCGAAAATATCAATGAAACAAAACAAGAAAAACAAGAACCTATCAAAGATCTCCGCGATTTTATATTTGATATGGGTATTTATGACGATCATAATATAGACTGTGATAATTGGTCAAACGGAAATATTTCTGATTGGGAATCAACAGATGAAGACGAAATTAAACAAATAGATGAAGACAAAATTAAACAAATAGAAAAACAATAAATAAACATTATATTTTGTTTTTATGAAATTTTTTTCTTTTATAAATATTTATTAAATAATACATTGTTTTTTTATCTTTTAAGTTTTAATAATATTTAATTGCATATATTTTTTAATAACATTGTTTTTGTTTTCGAATTTTAAAAAAATATTTTTTTTATTAATTTTTTAGAAAATTGAATAAATAATGAATAATTTAATTGAAAAAACAAAACAAATGTTTGAAGATAAAGAAAAGCTATCTTCGCTAGTGTTTAAAAGTTTATGGGAGAATTTAATGGAAGAAATTGAACAATTATACGAAATATTGGACGAATCATTCGAAATATCAGTGTTAAAGTTAACGCTAAACGATATTCACAAAGCACAAATGATTATTATGAAAAGTGTGATCTCATGGAAGCAATATGATTTTTCAACAAACAACACAGACAAAACCATTGATCGAGCGATAAGAATCGGTAAACGCTGTTAAGAAGAACTTTTAGCTGCATATACAAAATTTGCAACTTATTATAAATTTGTATATAGTTTATACATTTTTATATCAATATTTTTTTTTTTAAATACATGATATTTTACCAATAATAATTTTTTCAACTTATTATAAATTTGTTATTAAATTTTTAAAAAAAAAATTTTTTTTAATATTTATTACTGTTTTTTTTAATAACAATAATTATATAAATAATTTTTTGAGAAAATTAAAAAATAATGAATAATTTAGTACAACAAATAGAGGAAATGTTTGAAGAAAAAGAAAAACTAATTTTAAACGACTTCAAAGAAATATGGTATAATTAACTTAAAGAATTCGAACAAACTTATTAAATGTTTGATTACGATTACAATTCGTTTTCGTTAATAGATTTAACATACACACTAAATAAAATAAACAAATTGCAAACATTTATTATAGAAAGATATTTTTTATGGAAATATTATGCATATAAAATAAACAATTGCTTTCATGAACAAATACATCATCAAGCGAGAAAAAGAGCACGACGCTGTTTAAAAGAACTTTTACCCCTAAATTAAAAATTTTTTAATAATAAACTTAATTTTATAATTATTTTTTATTATTTTATAATTTTATAATTATTATAAACTTAATATTATAAACTTAATTAAAGTTATATATTCTTTTTTTGTAATATGTTTTCTTATGTAATAAATTTTATTATCCAAATAAAGTTTTATTGTAATAAATTTTATTATCCAAATTAAAGCCCTCATTTGCCCTAATTATTGCCCTCGCTTGCCTTTTTTCTTCGCTCACCCTTATTTTTCATTTGCTCCCTCATTCCTCATTTGCTCCCTCATTTCTCATTTGACCCCTCATTTGCACCCTGGATCCCCTCGATTTTTTAAAAAAAAACCTTTTTTCTTATTTTTTTAACTTTTTTTATTTTTTATAAAACATGGGGATCCCCTCATTTTTTATATGAACACTATTTTCTATTATTTTCAATAAATTTTCATTTTTTTCAAAAAAAGTAAGTGACACTAATGGTCATCAAAAGTGATATAAATCTAATAGACTGCTGCAAAAAAATTGTCTCAAATGAAAAACTTAAGTATGCAAGTAAGCCTATAAGAGACAAAAACCTTGAAAATAAGTTAACAAAATATGTATGCACGGTCTCGATGTTAATATCTCATATTAACCAGCTGACAAACATATTTAATAATTCTGTGAAAGATAAGAAAAACATCGAATTATATAACGATGTTATAAAGAATTTGTCGCCACGACAAAAAACCTCTGCCGATTACTAAAAGGCACAAATAAAACAATGCATAAAAGCGAGAAGTTCTTGCTATAACTAAGCTAACCCTATAAATTTATTAATATTTATTTTTTTGCCAAAATTTTGAAGGATAATGTTTGCTGATTTGAATTTACCATTTTTTAGGGTAATGATAGTTAGAGATTTGTTAATTTCACGCGTTTGTGCTGCACTTACGGTGCACTACACCGCTGCACAAACTTTATTTAAAATTTTTTTTGGTTTTAGGGTTTTTAACCCTAACCCTAACCATTTACACATTACCGCATTTCTTGTTTTGTTTCTGTTAAGTTGTTAGTTTGTGCAGTTTTTAACAAAAAAGGCACAAAAATGGCAAAAAGTAACAAATTACACATATCTACTAATAAATTTAGTAATAATAATAGTCTTTTACGTGCTTTAATGGATTATAAGTAGCAAGACAATAGCGATGAAGTTGAACCTTTTCAATTGCCACAGGATGAAAAACATTCATATCCGCAAGGGTTTGTGGATGCCTCTGAGAAAATAGTGTTTGAAAATAAAATAAAGATGTTTTCGCAGCAAGGAAGAAAAAAAAACCGCGGTAAAATAAACCACATAAAAATACTTGCCGCTGGATTTACTCCACAAAATGACTTGGCTAAAAACTGCAATCTCATTTCTAAAAACGGAGAATTGAAGATTAGGCTAATAGCATATATGCTACAATAAATGGCCAAATTAGAGAGTTCACAATTACTGATGAGGACTTCAAAAGGTTATGCAAATATATAAATTGCAACCTTTGGTTAATTCAGGGAAAACACTGTCAACTGCCGTTGTATTCAACCATGTCTGAAACAGTTTTATAAAACAGAAATTTAATTAAAGATGATTTCAAAAACAAATTTTGCAGAATATTATTTGAGACCTTAGTTTATAAAACACATATTTAACAGGACATTACTTAAAAAACATATTTAATATTGTTTGAACTCACAAACTAAATATAAATTGCAACATATGCAAACTAACCACAAATCACGACATGTCTAAACACTCAGTAAATGCAATTGAAACAAATGTCGTAAATGTTAAAAAATCAGAACTTGTTAAAAATGGGCACAAAGATTTGAGGACTGGATATCATTTAAAAATTCTATTTATATTGGAAGAGATTTGAGTTTTTATGTTAAAGGAACAGTTGGGTCAATTTTTATGTTGCTAAAAATAACGCTAAATACAATTCCAAAAAACAGTATTATTCATTGGACGAATCACTCAAACTGAATAGAGAGCATATTGAGTCATCGCAACACCTAATTAATAAATTACCTGAATTATAAGGAAAGACTTTAGGATGTTGGTGTAAACCAAATAAATGCCACGGTGATGTTTTGATAGAATAAGAAAAAAAATACCGCAACTGATATACTTTATTTAATTAAAACATTTCGTCATAACTAAAGCGATTTTTTTATTTTAATGTGTTTGAAAATTTGAAAAAAAACCAGGACTAAATAACTTAATTATACATTACCAAGCATACATCGCACATTATACACTATATGTCACAGATTTTTTATAAATCGGTGTTAGTATAATGGCTGACATTTTAAATGATATTCATAATAGTGAGGAATTTACAAAACACGTTTTATTTTCAGAAAAATGCCATATTTTTAAATCAGAGCTTAAAAAATATACTCCAAAAATTCGAAACTTAGTTAAAACAACTGATGAGCTAACATCCATGAGTTATTATTGTGGAAGAGGATCTTATTGTGGAAGACAGACTCCCGAAAATTTTTCAATTGTTGAAAAATGTGATTTACTGATCTCAAAAATCGAGCAGCTTGAAAAGAATATTCGCACAAATGCATTAAAATATTGTCACGATAGCCCAAAATTACACGGAATAATAATGCGCAAATTTTCTGAAATATTTATGTTTGTTGAAAACTCCATTGTTGAAAACTCCAGAAGCAAAACTCATATCAACATATACAAGATTATATTCTTCAATTGAAAGGTATTTCAGTTTTATTTTTGATTTCAAAGAAGTTCGAAATAAAAGTCATCGCAATTGCTTTTATCTCGCGATGTATGGAATGACATTGACTCATTTTCCACAACGTCAAAGAACACTGAACATATCACAAGTTATACGAAAAATACAACGCGTTTTTATCAAACGTAAATCAACTATCAATACCAACATTTTGTAATATTCAAACGAAGTTTGACCAATTGAAATTAGGTTTCGAACAACCATTAATGCTGATATCTCAAGCGTAACACAATGACCTTAATAAGTTTATTGAATATGTTAAACAAACGTCAAATTGTAGCGAATTATGCAAAAATCTTGATGATTTTGTCTTAAAACATATGAAAACACCAAAATAAGTT
The DNA here is from genome assembly GCF_022113875.1 of Hydra vulgaris. Lineage (NCBI taxonomy): Eukaryota > Metazoa > Cnidaria > Hydrozoa > Anthoathecata > Hydridae > Hydra > Hydra vulgaris. The sequence continues at coordinate 41,885,838 of NC_061170.1, read as the reverse complement.
TCGATTTTTGGCACACACAACAGGTTTTATAACTAAGGCAGTCAAAACAGCTTGAGTGATTTAAGAGTCTTGAAAGATACGCTTTTACGAAAAGCATTAAATAGATAAAGCTAACTTATTTAAAATAGTAAGTCTTTAACCTGTTTTTCGATATTTAAATTTACTTTTTAAATAAATGTTGATGAAAGGGTAAAATATCGTTATAGCCTACGTTAATTTTTAAATTCTTTTAAAATTAAAGGAAAGAGTTATGATACTCATTTAAATAGGGTTAATAAAATATTTTTGATTATATTATATATATTATATTTAAGAAATTATTAAACTAATTCAAATATCTTTTAAGATAAAACAGTAAAAATAATTGTTTAAAATACGCGCGTGCAAATAATTCCTACAACTACTAAACGTAAAATAACGCTTAAAAACACCAATAGTATGTTTGCAGTGAATAAAATTAAGTTCAAAGATAAATAGGAAGAAATGTTTAAAACTGTTACAATAATAACTTTTAATTTTAATTACTTTTGATGTTTGTTGCGATGAAAAAAAAAAGGTCACTGGAATATGAACTCCCGGGGTGAGATGACTATATCTGTCTAAGTGTTGCGCGCCTACCAATTAGCCCATAAACGTATTTTCTATTTAGAATTTAAGATTATTTATGACGCATAAGAAGTGTAATTAAAAATTTAATACCAAGTTTGCAACAACTGAATTTAAATAAAATTTAATTAGATGTGTATATGTTATGAACGTTAACTAAGGCGTACTTTAACGGCGTCACGTGTTGAATGTTTTAGCATTTTTCTAAGTTCGCAGTCTTTTTAACGTTTTTTCTTATTAAAATTTTTATAATCGGCATAATATTAAAATTGTTTGAAGTATTTAAAAGAACATAACAGAAATGTTTTAGTCATATCAAAAAGTAAGTATAGTTTTTTATATGTACATTTTTTAACGGCTTTAAAAAAATTTTGAGGTAAGGAATAAGTATAGAAAAGGTTGGTGTGGAATAGATTTACTAAGACCCTTAGTTTACGTCCGGATATCTATAGATAAGAACAAAAATGGTCGGTTCGGTAAAGACCTGCAATACTGCAATAGTTACACACGTAAAACACATTATCTATTTACATTACACATACCTAAATTAACTTAAAACAAAAAAAATTTTGTTTATTAAATAGGTTTAGGTATTAAATATTAATAAAACAACAAAACAACCAAAAAAAATATAAAATTAAAAAAACAAATAATCCCATGTTAGAGTGTAAAATGTGCTCCCGTCAATGTTTGTGTCTAATTTTTTTGTAGACTTGTTGAAAACTATATAACAGTATAGTTAATTTATACAACATCATCAATATATATATAATTTTTAATATTTTAATATTTAACATAATCATATTCGTTGCATGTATTGTTATAACAAACATAAACATTATCGTTACTATTACTTTTAACTATATAATTTATTGCATATGTATTTTAATCAATATATGATATTTTAATCTTAAGAAATCCATGTTAATACAAATTAGTTTTATTGTGGTATGTATTAAAGCCTAACGAATTAAGAATACCGTAAATACTTATTCTGCCATTTTTATATTTAAATCATTTAATTCAAACAGGTTTATTGTAATATACAGTTAAATACAAATTTGATAACACAGAAGCAAAAACTGTTAAAGCTTAGTTCGAACAAACTTGTTAGCGAATCATTAAGTAAGCCGTTTTAAACTACATTCGTTGATGAATATATGAGGGTAAATATATATACATATATTTATGAACCTAATAAGAAATTTTTAATCATTTAAACCTTGATAACTACAAGTCGGTTTCGTTCACAACTTATTTGTATTTAAATCCATGCAGTTTTTAAACGGATCTTTGTGCATTTGTGTGTGTGTATATATATATATATATATGTATATTTATATTTGTATATATATTTTTATATATATGTATGTATACAAATATATAGAGATACATATTCAATGTATGAATACATATATTTATGTTTATATATAGACGTGTTTGAATTTCTAAACCCTTACAGTTGTATGGATGTTTTTTATCATAAATCTATTTTTAACCCTAAATTTTCTATTGTTTTAATATAATATAAGGTATGTTTGCCTTTCCATTATATTTATTTAGAGAAATTTATATTGCTCATAATATTAATGTAACATATCAGAGAGTGTCAGCAACTATCTAGCCCGACGGCAACGACTTTGTTAACGCAAGACTGAATATACAGAATGTAAACCTATTATATAATAATTTTAGTCGGGTTTGGTCCTTACTTATTTGAACTTAATGCTTTTAACATGTGTGTATATACATATATATATAACATGTAAAAACTTAATAATAACGGCTGCGTATAAACTATTCTTAAAAGTGTATATTTGTGTTATTTTAATATATTAAACAAATATATATATATATATATTTAAACAATAACATACATATATTTAAAAAAAATTGTTCGCAGCCATTTTTATTGAATTTTACATATTTTATTATTATCGTATATCAAGAAAATGACTTTTGAATAATATATATGTAGTTATATATGTGTATATATATATATATATATATATATATATATATATATATATATACGCATAAATGTATATATATATATATATATCTATATACATATATATATATACATATGTATATATATGCATACATATATACATATATACAGGGGCGGACTGGCCAAATTATTATGATGTGGAAAAATATTTTTAACGGCCCTGTAGGCCAACGAAAAATGAGGAAAAGCAGCAAAGATAACAGACGTAAATTACAAAGTTATGCTTAATTTATAAATATATACATTAATGAATAAATATCGAACAGAAAAAATTTATTAGAATACATATACGTAAAAACAAAGTACTTAACAATAAAAAAATATATAATACTGTAAAGCAAGGATAATTAACAATTATAAAATACAAACACAAATTACAACATTAATTTCTCAAACAATAAATTGCTTTTTTTTGCAACAAGATTAATAACGTCGTCAGAATCAATACTGTTTAATAAGTCTTTTTCCACTGCCATCAGCATAAATGCATCTAAATTTTCTTGAGACATGGTTGATCTAAGTCTATTTTTTATATATTTTAAAATAGAAAAGCTTCGTTCACAGGACACTTGAGTCACAGACAAAGTTAATAAATACTTATAAGCTTGTCCAAGTGTAGCGTATGTTCCGCTTAACATATTGTAGCGTTGTAAAATATTATAACAACAAATTGGACAATTTTTACAAGCTCCGCAATGAGAGGGCGAAATAGTTTTGTCATTATCATCGTCGTTGTCATCATCATCACTATCATTAATTACATTATCTTATGAGACTTTTCTAAATGAGTCGTTTACATTTTCTTTCAAAAGATTCCAATTTTTTTTAAAATTATTTAATTCTTCAATAAGATTTTGTTTTGTTGCAATTGGGTTAAACTTTATTAAAACACTGCTTAATTTTTCGAAAGCGTTACTGGGAGTAGGTTCCGTAAAATTTTTTGGATCCAGACATCCTATGTCATAATAAAATGACTGATTTTTTGAAAAACGATTTTCCATGCTTTGAACAGCCATGTCAATAGCAAAATTATACACATTCACTTCAAAATTCTTCAACGCATTCGAAGTAGTTTCATCCAAAGCTTTTTCTCCGGGCATTATTTTTTTCTGACGTCGCCTAATTTCTGGTAATTTAGATTCCAGCATAACATCGCATTCCATTTCATCTAAATTATTATTGGCATAATTTACAAATTCATCCGAAACTTCATTAATTACACAGAAATTTCTTGATATTTCTTTTAGAGATTGAATTGCACAGGAAATCATATTGTAAGCTTTAATAAAATCTAAACCTTTCTCTTGTAAATAGTTGGAAATTGGCGTTGTAATTTCGAAAATTTTTAAAAATAATTTAGCAGTTAATATAGTTTCATATTTTGTTAGAGAATCTATAAAATATTTAGCCTTTTGGCGAATTTCTGCTTTAAAATTAGGTTTTAAAGAAATTTCATTTAACGTCAGTATTAATTCCACAAATAATCCATCTTTGGGGTTGTTATAATTACCAAATATTTTTTTAAGGATAGCATCTTTGGCCCACCATCGTGTTTCTCCAATTATATTCAATTTCTTTCTTTTATTATCTTTATTAAAATAATTCCACATATTCATTCGGATGTATGATTCTCTAATAAAAACAGCAATTAAATTTAACAAATTAAATAATGTAGCAACCGTTATGGAAGATTGAGTAATGTCAGATATAACTAAATTTAAAATATGTGCATAACACCATACGTGCACATTTTCAGCATTTGACTTTAACATGTGAGCAGAAAAACCCTGATATTTGCCTTGCATATTACTTGCACCGTCCGTAGAATTACCTATACATTTTGTTATATCGATATTGTTAATTTCTAAAAGTTCTTTTACAACGTTGTAAAATGATTCACCAGTCGATGAATCCATATTAATGGTGGATAAAAGTCTTTCATTAATATTATTATTATTAATATACCTCACAACAACCACACACTGGTCTTGCACACTTACGTCTTGTGTAGTGTCTATTTGGATACTGTACATTCCAGAGTCATTAATTTGTTGTGAAATTTTATTTTTTATTAATTGAGAAATTGCTTCAATTACGTAATTTACAGTAGTTTTGGATAAAAAACTAATTAAGTTACCCCTTCCTTGTCTTTTTCCCCATTCATGAATTTTTTTACTTTTTTCTATACAGTTTCGTAAATGATTTTTCAGTGTATCGTCATATTTGCTTAATAAAATAATGATTTCTATAAACGTGCCATGATCTACGTTATCGTCATCAAATGTATAGAGGCTCTCGTTTCTCTTTCCTCTATAGCTTAAACCTCTTTTGCCTATTAATTTTATTACATTTATTACTCTGGTTAGCACATTTCTATTGAACATGATATTTTCTTTTCGTAATGATCGAAATTGTGTTGTTATGTTTAAAGTATTTTTTGAGCGCATAAAATGATTCATAACATTTTCATCGTGAAATTTACTTGTTTCATGTCTTTCAATGTACTGATGAACATAGTCCCAATTGGAAAAACCTTTAGTAAAAATATTTTCGTTTGACCCACCGTACGCAAGACAAATTGAACAATATAATTTGTTATTATCTTCGCAAAAGGATAGCCATTGGCGATTTTGCTGATCGTGTTTACGAAAATATATTTTATTGTTAAATGGAACGTTTTGAACCGGTTGTTTCGGATGATAATTAAAAAATTCTTCAATATTATTGTTGTGAGGTTTTCTAAAAAAAGCATTATTTGTATTTTCTTTCTCTTCATTTGTTTTTTCCTTTTCTTTATTTTGTTGTACATGATCAATTTCTATTTTTTCCAGTTCAGGATGAATTAAAGAACTGGTAGAGGCGGTTGAAGAAGGCATGTCTTCATGTATTTTAAACATTTTATCAATCGTGTGACATGTTCGCGCCACGGACTCTAATTCGCGTTTTCGTCGTAAACGAAGTTTTTCCGTCCCTCCCAAAACTTTCTTTTTTTTATTTTTATCCATTATATGTAATACTGTTATTAATAATAAAAAATAAGGAAATTAAAATAGTTCTAGTAATAATAATTATATAAATTTAATTTAACTTACTATTTTTAAAAAACAGAAAGCAGAATAAAAAATGAAGAATACGAAGTAATTCAACACATACAAACTATAATATCATACACCAATTCAAATAACGTTAAAATGCAACTGAACTAAAATATGTAATATTTGCGTTTGCATTTTCAAAGGCACAAGGATAGACGGCTAGAAACGGAGCTCTGTGGAGACAGATAACCCGGGTTTATTATTAAAGAATATAAACATTAATGAATATAAAAAATAATTTATTGCGTCTGGCTACACTTTTATCGTAACATTAACAAATTGAATAATGTTAAATAGGCAAAATTAATGTAGTATATAACCGTTAGTAATAAGTGAAAAAAAAATTATTTTTTTATATATTTTATTGAATTTTACATTTTTATGAGATTATGAAAACGGCCCATGTGGAATAGTCCACATCTTCCACATGGCCAGTTCGCCCCTGCATATATATGCTTAAATATATATATATATATATGTATATATATATATATATATATATATATATATATATATATATATATATATATATATATATATATATATATATATATATATATATATGCATAAATATATATATACATATATATATGAATAAATATATCTATATATATATATGCATAAATATATATATATATTATATATATATATATATATATATATATGCATAAATATATATATTTATATATATATATAAATATATTTGTATTTATATATATGCATAAATATATATATATATATATATATTTATATTTATATATGCATAAATATATATATATATATATATATATGCATAAATATATATATATATATATTTGCATAAACATATATATATATATGTATATATATATATATATATATATATATATATATATATATATATATATATATATATATGTGCATAAACATATATATATATATATATAAATATATATATATGTGTATGCATAAATATATATATATATATATATATATTTATATATATATATATATATATATATATATATATATTCATGCATAAACATATATATAAATATATATATATATATATATATATATATATATGCATAAATATATATATATATATATATATATATATATATATATATATATATATATATTGCATAACTATATAAATACATATATATATATATATATATATATATATATTTATATATATATATATATATACATATATATATATATATATATATATACATTTATATATCGCAGTGGCTACGGGTACGTCTAGACGTATTCCAAACACAATAAGTTAAAGATACGTCCAAACTTTAGGACGCGGAGGAGCATAATTATTTCGATTTTATCATAGATTTGCGTTAACAATGACTTTGAATGTTGGTGATAGTTTTAACTCTTTAAAAGAATTAGAAGAAGCGATTAAGAACTATGAAATTGAATTTAACGTTTCTCTAACCAAACGAAAGAGTAGATCTATTGCATCTGCAAGGAAAAAAGGCATTAAACGAACGTAAAATGACGATTTGTTATTTCATAGGATGCATTATGCATGCTATCATATGCTAAAATTTTAAAAGTAGATCAAAAGGAAAGCGTCCAAATCAAAGGTATATATTATTTAATAGATATAACATATAAATATTATAAATGCTCACTTATATATTATCAAATAAAAATGTTTATCTATTTGAAAAATCATAATCTTTTTGAATTAGGTTTATATTAAGAAGACATGCTCCTCTTTTAAAATGATTAAAAGCCAAAGTTTAAAGTTTCTCTAGAAGAATTAATAAGTTATAACAAGAGAAGCTTTTATATTGTTTTTCGCGCATTTTATGCATACACTGTATTTTTTGCTTACTCTGTAATTGTATGAATAACAATGCTAATCTTTAGATAATCCTTTTGTCAGTCTAATTTACATAATAACTCGTTTTAATTTTTATACTAATTTCAGTCAACTTTTTTCTTAGTTTGACATAATGACTCTTTTTAGTACTTTTAGTACTGTTATCCCCATTTAGAGCAGCCTTACAGTGATATATGTTTATATTGTTATGTCTTCTGCATATTATCCTATTTTCAGCCCAAATAACTGAAAATAGTTTTATATCTGCATATTAAACTATTTTCAGTTATTTGGGCTGCTTCATCGACTCTAACAGCATATTTTGCATTTGTATTAGATCATATACCAATAATCTGATTTCTACATCCATAATATTTACTTGTTCTGCTTGGTTAACTCACTTGAAATAAAGATATTGAATAACACCTAAAAGGTGGTAATAAAGATATTGAATAGCAAATATATAAATAAAGAATATTAATTATAATTATAATTAATATATATATATATATATATATATATAAATAAAAGATATTGAATAAAAGTATAATATAAGGTATAAAAGTATAATATATATATAATATATTTATATAAGAATAAAAGTATAATATAAGGTATAAATAAAAGATATTGAATAGCAAATATATAAATAAATAAATAAAGATATTGAATAGCAGTAATAAAGATATTGAATAACACCTAAAAGGTGGTAATAAAGATATTGAATAACACCTAAAAGGTGGAAACACCTAAAAGGTGTTTTCATGGTGTCATCATCTGGGGAACTCACTGAGATTTGAATTGGTCAATGCTTTTAACTAATATTCAACCCTGTGGTAATCTGTTACAACATTTAATATCAACATTAAGTATGAGATGATTCATGATTGAAGTGCACAAAATCATCCTCATTTTTCATATAATTAAACTGATTTAATGAGGTGTGCTTCGGCACAGTGGTATCTCGTCTGTTTCTACACCAACATTTTAAAAGTCTTAGGTAAATCCATGTATGGGTATTACCTAAATGTACCTCATTTTTGCCGTTCTACTAATATATACATGTAGTAGCAGAGAGAGCAGGCAGAGCTTTTAGGAGGCCCAAACCACCCAAGAAAATTTCTTTGTCATTTAACTAGTATTTTAAAATAAAGTTTTTTTAGCTTTTTTTTTTTTTATTAGTTTTGTTTTTTTGATGGTAGAAAGTAGGCTGGGGTCTATATGAACAATTTCCTTGAGTCACGCTACTCTATCAAAGAACTTGTAATCTTAATTTTTATTACAACCTGCTTTTTGATATATTAGATATTAAACAAAAAGTAAGCCTTCAAAAAAAAATCAAATTATATAAAAAAGATAAGTTTTACTATAATACTTATCTCATTTTAAAATAAATTGAACTGGTGCAGAGCAAATAGGGTTCTTTGTATATGTAACTAGTGGCATAGGAAGGTCTAGAAAGTTGGGGGCTAAAATAAAAATTCAGGGGGCAGCCAGAATCAAAATTTGAATTGAAAAAATAAAAATTTTAAGTTAGTTGGAATGGAAAGGGGAGCTGTCACCCCTTCCACCTCCTATTCCTACACCAGTCTCTGTAACTATCTGTTCACTTGTAGTTAAGAAAGTTATCCAATATCTATTATAATACATTAGTATATCTTTGTAAATTAATAATTAAAAGTAGATGTTTTTTGATGACAATAAGTCAGATCAGGTCAAAACAGTAAAACTCAGAATTCATATATATCACTTAAAGTCGTTATAAAACCTAAAAAAAGATTTTGGTAGATATTTAGGACCTATAGAATGTAGAGCACATTAATTATAAAAAAAAGATTGATAAATTTTAAAAAAATAGAAAAGCAAAATAAAAAAGATAATCAAAAAAACTTTCAAACAAACAAAAAAAAATGTATTTAAAGTTTTTAAGGTAATTTTTATTTTAAAAAAAATTGTGAAAAAGTTAAGAACCACAGAGCAAAAAACAGTAGTTTTCACCTAATACCGCTTAATACTACCATGAATTTTAAAACACTCATTTATACGATTCGGCATTGAGTCTAATAAGTTCTCTAAAATATGTTTGGGAACATTTCCAAGTATTGTTGGTAAAATATTGCGCAACTCCTCTAGGGCCCTTGGTGCTTTCTTGGCAATCTCTTTATCAAGCCAACTCCAAAGATTATCAATGCAATTTAGATCTGGGCTGTTTAATGGCCAAATTAAACGCTCAATTTTTTTGCTTTCAAACCATTCTGAGACAATTTTAGCCCTGTGACATAGTGAATTGTCTTGCTGAAAAATGAATCAAACGCTTTGCTCAAGTGTATCAATTGATGGCAGCAAGTTGTTATTCAAAATATCAACGTAATAAATAGAGTTGAGTTGACCATCAAGTAATTTAAACATACAGAAAACATAATATGTCATGCAGCACCATATTCCAAGCGACCTGCTACCTTGTTTTGTTCTTTGAACGATACAATCAAGATAATATTTTTCTGAAGGCTGCCTGTGAATCATAATTCGACTTTTTCGATTATCAACCTCGATATTCATCTCATCACTGAACATTACTGTCCTCTATTTTTTTTTATATCATTCTTTGACGCTTTGGCATAATTCTTTTTGCTTTTTTATATGGTGTTTGGTAAGTCACGGAAAAAGAAAACAATTTTTATCTGTTTGAATTTAAATATTTTTTGGTTTTTGGTAATGACTCAGGTCATAAATAGAATATTTAAACAAAAAAGGTAAAAATAAATTAAAACAAAGACGTTTCTGCTGCATTTGGCACAAAAATTCTTTGTGGTTCTTAACTTTTTCACCAAAAAAAAAAAAAAAATTAACACATAATATAAAATCCTTATTTTTATAGGTTCTATTACTCAATTTTCAAAATAAAAAAAAACTTCTTTTTTCTCATATTCTAATTAATATGTTTGTAAATTAAGACTATTTTATTATCTTTAGAATAAAAATTAATTAATTTTATTTTTAAAAAATTTTTTTTATTCAGTGGTTCTTAACTTTTTAACAATACTGTATATATATATATATATATATATATATATATATATATATATATATATATATATATATATATATATATATATATATATATATATATATATATATATATAAATTTATAGAGGTATAAATATAATATTATATATATATATATATATATATATATATATATATATATATATATTTATATATTTATATGTATATATATTGTATTTTTTTATTTATACCTTGACATTTTAGGGGTTTACCCGCTCTTATGGTCAAGTGGATAACCAACCAGAATTAAACGGATAACCAGCATTAAAATTTTGATGAAAGTATTTTTTTTTGAAATAGCCTGTCTATATATATATATATATATATATATATATATATATATATATATATATATATATATATATATATATATATATATGTATGTATAAATTTGTAAAAACACTTATCTAATATTTTTCTTTAGCAACTTGTTTCACCATCAAGAAGCCTTTCTGATGAGCCATCTGATGGTGAAACAAGTTGTTGAAGAAAAATATTAGATAAGTGTTTTTACTAAATTATTATTGCTCTGTTCTTTAAGAACATTGAGCACTCTTTTTGTAGAATACACTAATATAATTTATTTATTAAGCTCCAAGTTTACATTTGTTGAGCACTCTTAATTGTATCTTGCATAACATATACATGGAAACTAATGATTTTAATTATTCCCTAAAAAATATCCCAGACAAAAAAAAGTTATAAATAATTGAAAAAATAGAACACTTTATTAAAAGAATTTTTTGGAAAGCCCATTTTTTCTTAAAATCTGAAACCATTTATTCCCAACCTAGAAAACTTTGAAAATGGTTTACTACATTTGATTAAAACAATAAAGTGTTGGAATATAATTAACCATTTCCAAAAAGAACTCAAAAAAGACATTAATAAAATAAAATTAAATCCTAATATTTTAGTTTGCTGATAAAACAAGTAACATATATCAAATTACCCCGGACAACCATCATAAATTATTGCGCGATAATATTTTTAGTAATTAAGCAAAAGCCCCTAAAAGCCATATGATGGTAAAATAAGTTGTATAAAAGAAACGGAGAAGAAAAAAAGCTTCCAGATGAGCCAAAAAAGATTCCAGATGAGCCATGAGAAAAATATTAAATGAATGTTTTTACTAATTTATTATTGCTCTCTTCTTTAAGAACATTGAGTACTCTATTTGTAGAATATTTGTTTATATATATATATATCTTATAGTCAAGCATCAGCTTGACTATAAGAGCAAGCAACTAGAAACATTTTATGTAAAAATTTGATAACTTTTACATAAAAATTTAATAGAATTTAATGCATACAACTGGTGGTATTTAAATAATATAAACATATCATGACATCTATGGCATTACATATCATAAGTTATTCACAGTTAACTGAAATTTAATAAATTACTGTAATATATATTTCTTTATTTATTTTTTATTGATAGCACATTTCAGATAGATTGCCCATATGGAATCTAGATAAATGTATCCGAAAATGGTTCACAATTATGCATACAAAAGTTGGTATTGGAGCACAACCATGTCGTTGACAAAGTCAGTATTTTGTCTTAGTTTGAATTATTTTTGATTTGCTACGTGGAGTTTATTCTCTGTTAAGTATTTTGCAAAACATCTCTCTCTCTTTATATATATATACATATATAAATATATATATATATATATATATATATATATATATATATATATATATATATATATATATATATATATATATATATATATATATATATATATATACATATATATATATATATATATATATATATATATATATATATATATATATATATATATATATTTATTTATATTTATATATATACAAATGCGTGTTTGGATAAGCATTTACTCGCAAGTTTTGCTCATCTTTTTTTATGTTTAATATCGTAAAAAATACCGGGGAGTCTTCACCAATAAAATCAGTTAAATCATTCACGGTCATTTTAGGTACCATTGGAATTATAGGTTAACCAAACCCTGACCCTTTTCTTTGTGAAGTTGTTTCATTCAGTCATTATTTTTTAGTGATAGTATTTTACTATTTTTTGGCTATTTTTTGTTTTTACTTTTTTTAGTTTTATTTACTATATTTATTATCTTTTTATTTCTTATTTTTTATCATTTTTAGTACTTTACTATTTTTTTAGTGATAGTTTTTTATGTTCTGTTATGTTCTTTACTGTTATTATGTTCAAAGTCGATGAAAGATCTTTCCTGTTATTATGTTCAAAGTCGATGGAAGAACTATCTTCATTCATTTTATTATCAGTTTATGAATATATTCAAATAGTTCAAAAATATGTAAAAATTAAATAAGCGAATCAAGCAGTGACGAGCACTATTAACGCGTTTATCAACTGTTAGTTTGGATGATCCAAAAGTAGGTATATAAAAATTTCGCATGCGCAATAGCGCAATAGCGTGAAGCAAAAACATTCTAGGTCTGTGTTTTCTTCAAAATCGCAAACCTACTTTTGGATCTTCCAAAAGATATTTAACCGCATTATATTTACACTCCATAACAAACATAAAACATGCGATACAAAACCTTCCACATATTGTTCTATCTGATGGAATCCAAATCATCCTGCAAGAACAGTACAGTTTTAATTTAAATTCCTTTGGAGAGCATCTTTGGCTTGCACTATTTGTAAGTGGAAAAGGAGTTGTTAAATTATTTATTAAACAGGAAAGGGCATGATTTCTTAACTTTGTTTGATCAAACCAAATATCTTCTATAGGATACCTGTTTTGCGATAAAATAAATTCAATAAAGGCTATTGAAAACAAAGCACAATCAATACCACCATCTTGTTGCTGTACTGAAAGCACTTTTACTGTAATCTCATCTTTTTTGTACTTTAAAAGGGCACATATTTGTTTTTGTGTTTCAAGGCGTAAACACCTATGAAAGTTACTATCGAGCACATTTATTTCACCATATGAACAACCATATGTACTGATGGTAATATGGCCAATGACATCAAACTTTAATAATTGTCCCAATATGGGATCTTGAAGTCCATTTACATAAGGGTTAGCTTTCTTTAACATATCTTGAAAACATCTAATAACTGTCACCTCCCCAAGACTGAGATAAAGAGGTTATTTACTATTTACTTGTTTTATGATAGTCAATTGTTTACCTCAAAACTTTTAAAATTTGTATGTTTTTATTTAATAGCTGAACATGCTAAAGCTCGGCTCTAAAAAGAAATATTCTATTGTGGTCTTTGAGTAAAATGAAAAAGGTTGCATGGAAGTTGTGCCAACTTGTTGGTTACTTAGTTGACACGAAGTTTGGTGGCCAAGTCATGTAAAGTCTATGTCACATGTTGGAAAACTCATCTCTGACTGTGTGATGCCGATTGAAAGTCTGGGAAGAAACTGTCAGTTAAAGTGCTGGGCTATTCTAGTAAGGATATGTAATGATTTTCAATACCATAAGATTATTTTTGAATTATTTTTATTACTTTAAAAAACCTAATATATAATGTATAACATATAACCATTAAGGTTTATAAGAACCTTACCGGCTATACTCATTAGGTGAATATATTAAAATTAAATATAAGGTTAGCGTGACAATCTAAAATATGAAATAAAAGTGATAGTTCTTACTGTATTAGATTAGTAATTTATTTAAGCAGTTATTATTTATTTTTGTTTAATAAAATAACTTTTCTTGTAGATACATTATTAGGAGCAAATGAAAAAGCAGAGTAGCTTCTTTTGTGTAAACTTTCAATGATCAGCCATGACGAACAGATAACGTCATGGTACATTCGCTTTATTTTTTCATCAAGAAATTCAACCACAGCAAGTTTTTTAAATTTTGTGGTCAATTTTATGGTATAACAAATGCATATAAAAAAATATAACGAATTTAAAAAAATATATAAAAAGATAACAAATTTAATAAAATTAAACAAGTCATTTTTTTATTTAGTTGTTCCACACTTGCATAGTCAGCATAGTTAAGGAGAGAGCTGAAGAAAAATAACATGTTTAGACTTTTTCAAAAAACGCAGACTTTTTTTGTGTGTGATTTAATTAGTTTATTTTTCTAAAAAAATCATAAAACTCATTGTTTTATTTTGTTTATAAATACCTGGTGATTTTAATTTCTAAAAGTTTTAGCTTTTAATTTCTAAATATTTTAGCTAATTATTAAGGGGGAGAGAGGTATATAAAAGCTGAAACATTTTTTTTTTTGTAGTTTATTAAGCAAATTGTCTGAACTAATCTCATTCAAAAAGCCTTGCTTTTTCAATAAGATTAGTTAAACGAGTTGGCTTTTCATTAAAGATATTGGTTTCAAAATTGAACACCATTGCCAAAATCCTCACAAAGTTAAGTATTTTTTAAAAATCTTATTTCTATTTTGTTCTTTTTTAATTGTTTTATTTATTTACTAATTTACTTTTCTATAACATCCTACTAATATGGAATCACGTAGATTTTTAAAGATGTTTACTTGACGTCCCTATCGGTTATAAATATTTTTAACTGTTTTAATATGGTTTTCTATACAATAGGCTATGCTTGGCTCCTCGGTCCTGTAGATGGCGGCTGTTATAACCGATTTTCTTATTACTTGCTTTTTTACGGATTTTCAAAAAGTGAACACAGGTTTTATATTTTTTACAACTGTTTTATATGGCTTTATTAATTTTATTAAAGCTGAACAATTACTTCAAAAATATTGAGTAAAATGCAATTGCTTTCTTTATTAACCTGACCTATACAAAAATTAATGAAATAAATCTAATAATTTAACCCAAAGTTAAGGCAAAATATATTCCGGACTTTTTATAAAATTAGTATAAATATGGATTGGATGAATGCTGACATAAATATGTTGATATACGGTAGCTATAAAGTAAATCGATATATTCCTTTAGCGTTTTTTTTTAAACAAATTTCTGCTGGATTATTAAATAAAAAAGATTGTTAAGATAATAAGTTTTATTATAAAATATAGGAGCCGTATACTGGTATAAGCCCTTTCCGTAATTGCGAATATATTTTTCAGCTTATAGCTTTTCCGGATATCCAAAACAATTTCTATTCTTACAAGTTTAGGTGTAATTTTAGTGATATACTTTTAAGCCTTTTACTCATAGTAAAATGAAAAGTTTGAAAAAGAAAGAAACGACTCAGCTAAAATCAAAGTTTAGAGGAAAATATATTCCGAATATTTTACCTTACAATAGATGCGCATTCAATTTTTGAACATCGCAAAAGAAATGGTTAACTTTATCTTTAATGAAGCTAAGAGTTTTGTTTAACTAAGAAACCAAGAAAAACAAAAGTAAGCAGAACTAAAAAAATGTATAAATAAATTCATATTTCATTAGAGAAAATAAATAAAAATCATATTGTTTGTAATGATTTATTTACAACTAACCCGTATTACGGGTTGCTAATTGCTAGTCATAATGAAATTGTAATAAACAAAAAACAATTTCCAAAAATTACCCCAGTAATAGGTCTAGAACCCAAGGCAACAAGAGAAAAATTTTTTTTTGATGTTGCCAGTGTATTTAATTACAAAAATATTTTGCATTAATGAATTATACTTATACATACTTAGATTTAGTTACAAAATATTTTTTTGCAAATTTATGTTTAAATCTAAACACATTTAGAAAATAAACACACAACTTAAGAAAAATCTAAAGTTGAACACAATAACAACGTTTGCACTTATTTAGTGTTTAAAATCTAATTGTAGTTTTTAGAGTGTAACTTTAAGCAGTTGATACAGGTTGATTTGTTGGTTTTAAATGATATGTTAGATTTTTTATTTTTTCACTCAAATAAACGATGTTTTCATTTTTAAAAATGTTTATATAAATATTAACATAATAATATTATGTATTATTATGTTAGTATTTATATTAATTAAATATTAACAAAGTAATATATAAGTTATCTTTATGGTAAAAAAATAAACTTAAAGTTCTTTTAAAATAAGAAATCAAAGTTTTAAAAAAATGTAAAAAATAAATTTTCGCACTTTTAGTTACTTTTGATGAAACGTTTTTAAGGCGAAATTTAAATAACAAATACGGTATTTTTTCGCAAAAATATTTTCGCACAAATATTAATAAAATATAATTTCTGGTCTCATAATATGTTGAACAATTTTTGCCATTTTCTAAATTTCATAACTTCAAAATTTTTTTGTATGGTTTTGCCACACTTTGACCCAATGTGGCATTATTTGCGTTTTTGCCACAAAGTCACGTCATGTGCTCAAGTAGTTTAGCTTCATAGATTTTCGATAAGGCTCGTCTATAGTTTTTAAAGATCTAAGATTATACCTCTAATAGATACTTATATAGTATCTCTAATAATGGCAACTTCGTGACATTTCACCCGGTGTTTAATCAAAATTTAAAGCTACGGCAAAGTTTCAACCCTTTCATTAAGACTATATTTAAAAAGCAAATGAGGCTCCAGAAAACCGATTATGTGGAGTGAGGTATTTTAAATAAGTTAACATTATCTGTAAGACTTTTTTTGTGACAACTTTTATGCTGTAATGTTTCAACGAATACGAATTTTTAATAAGACTGTTTTTAATAACGGTTTTGAATTATGACGTAATCTTTAGCAAGCGAGAGGGAGATGAGGGGGGGTGAAGTCATGGCAAATTAAGAACTACCTCTATAAGTTTTTTTTAAAAATAATTTTCAACTAAGTTACAAATTAGGAAAAAGTTTACATAGTTTAAGCTTCTAACAAATAATTTCCAATAATTTTCTTAAAATTAAGTCTTTAACAAAAATAATTTACAAAAAAACTAGCTTACAAAATAATAAAGAGTTGGATTTTAAAATCTGATAATTTTTGAATTTTGAATTTTTGAATTGGATTTTGGAATTTGATATATATAATGATATAGACATATATTTGTATATATATATATATATATATACATATATATATATATATATATATATATATATATATATTATATATATATATATATATATATATATATATAAATGCATATATATATATATATAGGTGTATAAATATATACATGTAAATATATATATATATATATATATATATATATACATATACATGTATAAATATATATATATATATATATATATATATATATATATATATATATATATATATATGTATATATGTATTTATATATACATACATATATATATTTATGTATGCATACATATATATTTATATATACATACATTTTATTATTATGCAAAAAAATAAAATATATTCAAAAACTCAATTACACCTAAAATAAAATAAAGCGTATAGTTTTTACAATACCTTCACAAAATTAAACTAATTTACTAAAGGATAAAATAAAGAATGAAACAAATGTTAACCATTATACTAAAAAGTAGAGTACAATAGTTCAGCAAAAACAAAAAAATAGTATATATATATATATATATATATATATATATATATATATATATATATATATATTATATATATATATATATATATATATATGAATATATATATATATGTATTTATATACATATATATATGTATAGATATATATGTATATATATTTAAATATATCTACATACATATATAATGAAGGTTAAGTAGCATAAATAGTAATTGTACTATAACTTAATCATTGGTTAATTTAGGAACTTAATAAGAAGGAAAGTGCTTGGTCGATTTTTTCTACACATTCAATTTTACATTTTTTGTCAACATTGAACGCTTCAAAATATATATTTAGCCAATTCACTGCAATATTTTTAAAAATTATGCAACTTCGTTTGTGCGAAAGTTTTATGTTCAAGTCATGATTTAAAATGTATTTTCTGTAGATATTAGTTTTTTTTCTATAGATAAAACAGTCTTTGCTGCAGCAGGGCAACCACAATGTAGGTCATACTTATGATACAAAGTTTTTATCTTTACATTTTTGTTTATCGTTTTGCTGATATATCGAGAACCAGATACAGCTTTATCTGTAAATAATGGAAACAAATTTAAGATAATGTCTTTATATATCTTTAACTTTGTAATTTCTTTGCTATTGTCATCAATGTCAACAAAATTGGATTTAATTTTGATTAAAATTTTCTTCAGATCTTTTTCATATTTAACTGTATTTTTATGTTCCAATTGATATTCATTTATTTCTTTTTCAATTTTGTTTTTTTTATTAAAAAGTTTTTGATATAGTTCACTTGTGCTGTATATATCTAATAATACCTCTTTACAAACTTGCTTTTTTCCATTAGTTAATGTATCAAATACGAATTCCGCAAGTTCTAAACACATTGGAATGGTGAAAAAAGAAGAAGGATTCCTGCTTGTTTTGGATAAAAAGAGACCAACTAATTGAGATAGTTGTAATGAATTATTATGTTTATCATTTGTATAACTATCTCTATTATTGATTATACACTGAATTGATTTGTTGTCTAAGAAATCAAAACAAGTAAAATTAAATTTTGAGTAGGAAGATAAAGAGTCAATATGACTTATACGTTTGCCATTTTTTGAAAAAAAATGATTTTCGATATTTGAGGAAAAAAGATTTGGAAAATAAAAATTATTTGAATACGTACAGTTACAAATGTTTTCTAATCCAACCATTTTAATTTCATGTATAATCGACTTATCGACTAACCTTTTGAAAACAATAGCATCAGCAATATCTAAAACGTGAAAAGAAAATGATCTGCATACCTCTCCTAAACATTTTCCATATCTTCGAAAAATATTTGTATTTTTATTGACCTTTAATTTTTGTACTTTACCAGCTATGGGAAAATATTTTTTTCCATCAGGTTTTTTTCTGAATCATTTGGTACGTACGATCCATCCCAAAAATTATAGATAACCCTACCTAAATAATTTAGCCAGGCTTGATCTTGATGTTCCATATCTAAAAAATAAACATCCTTAACAATATTTAATAATACTTTACAAAGGATGTTTTATAAAAATATAACATCCTTAATAATTTGTTATTAAACAATATAAAGAAAAATGTCAAACATAGCAACGATATTTTAAAAAGTTTAGTTTTTTATCATACATACTAATTAAAAATTAATAAATAAATAAGTCGTTTACTATTTTTTCAGAAGTACTACTGTCAATGATGTTATTTAGATTTTCATTTATTAAAAGTTAGAAGACAAAAAGGTCTAATTGTTGTAACTATGATTTCCCATTGTTATGTTTTTATGCTAGGAAGTAATTATTAGAAGTGTCATGCTTTGTTTGTACAAATTACTTTCATTGTATATATATGTATATATATATATATATATATATTTATATATATATATATATATATATATATATATATATATATATATATATATATATATATATATATATATATATATATATATATATGTATATAAATTTATTGTTTGAGATAAGTAACTTCCGGACATGGAGCAAACTCCAAACATTTATATCAAATTGAGGGGTTTCAAACTTTATAAGGTCATAAATATGGAAGACTTCAAGATTATAACTATGAAACTTAAAATTTATGGATGAATATAAGTCTTGTTGAAAATAGTAAAATTTTTGTTTGGAGCAGTAGGAGGTAAAGTTTTAGGGTTTTTTTGTCCCCAGGCTTCAATCATCGCAATTTTTTGCAAACAATCCTTATTTGACGTAAGTATAAACATATAAATGTTTGGAGTTTGCTTCATGAAGTTACTTATCTCAAAACCTAAAAATCTTGTCTACGCCTCTAGCTCTATCTCTTTATATATATATATATATATATATATATATATATATATATATATATATATATATATATATATATTATATATATATATATATATATATATATATATATATATGTATATGTATATATATATATATATACATATATATATATATATATATATATATATATATATTTATATATATATATATATATATATATATATATATATATATATATATATATAAATATATTTATGTATATATATATATATATATATAAAAATATATATATATATATATGTATATATATAGATATATATATATATATATATATATATATATTATATATATATATATATATATATATATATATATGATAATATGTCATCAACTTAATTGACATCATTAGATCTAAAGACAAAAGTTTTGAAATTTTTTATACATAAAAACTTTTTGTTTAGTTACATTCAAATTTAATTATTATAGAACTGTTACAATGGTTCATAGAATAGTATAAATAATTACAGGATATAAAAACGTAAATATAAAAAAGGATAAATTTTGTATGTGGTATGAAAAATATAAATTAAGATATATTCAGGTCGGCAACAATTACAATGTAATGGAGCAAGTTTTCTATCTGATGTTGAATTATGTAAAATCAAATGAAGGTTTTTTAAGTTCAATTTTAATACTCTCTTTGATTTTAAGTTCGTATTTAAAGAATTCTTTGCCAAGAATGGAAATTATACTCTGAAATTTTTAACCTGTTTTATTCCCAATGCCGGATTAATCCGGGTGCATAGGCACATTTGCGTCCGGCCCCCAAAAAATGAGATCCCAGCAGGGGCCCCCAATTTTTTAAACACTATGGCACTGCAGTTGTGGGTTTGTTAGGATCTCTATATCACTACTGCAAGAGCAAAAAAATGACCAGGTTTTTTAATACATAGAATAATATGACAGAGTGGAATAAGAAGGTACGTATGTTAATGGAAACAATTGAAAAATAAAATAAATAACTTTTGTTGTTAATTGGTTAAAAAGTTTCTTGTTTGTTTATTGTCATATATATAATTTTACTTTAAACTTTCTAATATAATTTGCATATAATTTTTTTTTTAATTGATAAAATGACTAAGTGAGCATAACTTGTGTTATCAGCATAACTTAAATTTAAAAAGGTGAAGAGCATAACTGAAGCATTATTAAGCTATTCTTGGCATTATTTCAAAGCAGTACTCTTGTCAAAGGATCATCCCCCTCTAAGGTCTTAAGGCGGCGAATAAAAAAAAAAATAGCAGCAACTTGGGCTTTAAGCCTTTTTTTTTGGCCTTTTTAAGACTTTTCAAAGTAGATTTTTTTTTTACGGTTGATAGAAAGTTTTTGAAAGTAGGGGGCATACGCCCTGGAAACTAAGGCGACGATGTTCGAAAACTGGCTTTTTTTGGGAAATTTGTCTATATGAGTCGTTTTTAAGCATTTTAAAGGCGTTTTACAAAGAGTTTTTTTTCCAGTAGGCAGAAAATTTTTGCGCTTTAGCGTTTTTTAGGTGACCAGCTTTTATAGTTATTAACAACTCATTTAGAAGCACGAGGGACTACTAGAGCGGCTTTTTCAATGGCAGATATATATTGTTTTTTTTGTTGCTGCGCACGTACTACGGCTGTTGAAATTTTTTCTCCTGCCTGTTTAGATTGTCCTAGAGCTTTTTTAACAAACTGGAACGAAGGTAGTGGCCTAATAGAAGTTTCTCCGGCAGGAGTATCAATACGAAAAGTGTTTTTTCCGACCCGAGATATTATTGAGTATAGTCCAGGCATCCAGGTGGTCTCTTGGTGGACAAATTTTAGGGCTTTTTCTAGGTGGACAATTTTACTTCTAGGTGGACAATTTTTACTTCTAGGTGGACAAATTTTCGGGCTTTTTTCAATGCAGATGTGAGTAGCTTTACTTTATCCCCAGGTTTGGTGTTTAAAGCATCAACTTGCTGTTGCAGTGCTGCTGCCTATTTTAAGTTGCAGTGCTGCTGCCCATTTTAAGTTGCCCAGCTGCAATAACTTTTTTTGGGATGGTCCGACAACAGAAGGTGCTGTATTACGCCCTGCAGCCTTTAAAGCTTGAGAAGGGCTTGAGCTTTAGTTATCGATAAAATCTTGAAAAGCATTTATTCAAACGTGGCTATTTTGCATTGCGATAAGTTCTCTGATCTGATGGTATATTAAGTGTGGTGCATTGGCTTGCAACAGTTCGTAACCATTTGTGCAATGCCAAGTAATATGAAAAGTTGTGTATAAATATTTTTTTGTCAAGGTTTAGCCCTTGAGCGCTGTGAGTAATTCTGCAATAAGGGCGCTTGACATACCGTTTTGCTGCTGCTAAAGTCACTTCTCGTTTACTTTTGTCTGGAGCGGTTAAGGTAAAAAGATTTTCGTCGACCGAAGCAACGATATAAGATTTGTTGCTTTCGATTCGACTACCTTTGCAGCGCAAGCTATTGAAACCAAAAAGCTCCTGCCCGACAGCATATTTATTGGCTTCGGCTTCACGAATAAACAAGTAGGCCCAGTGATCAACTTGGGCCATAGTTGATCTCATTGTAGCGATTTGTGGCAATTGCGCTTCTTATTTACCAAGATTTCAAAGTTGACAACTTTTAATTAGGCTTCTCGTAGATAACGGCAACGGGTTTGTTATCCGGGCGTAGCTCATTGCAAACTTGCAACATTCTGGATATTTCTGCTGGATCGTTAAATCGTTTACTCACACGGAGACAAACCCTTTGTGAAAAGAAAACGCAAATGCTTGCTTGTACCAAGTATCACTATTAACAAATAGGTTCTGCAAAACTGGTTCTAGCTGGCCTAGATCTCCAGCCATTGTGAAGCTCATCTCATTGGAATTTTTTAGAAATGAATTTGGCGATCTAGCTAATTTTGTGGAGGGTATAAAAAGTTTCTTTAAAAGGTTATGTTTTTAAGGTTATAAGTTTTTTTATAGTTTCTACTTTCT
Organism: Hydra vulgaris; assembly: GCF_022113875.1. Lineage (NCBI taxonomy): Eukaryota > Metazoa > Cnidaria > Hydrozoa > Anthoathecata > Hydridae > Hydra > Hydra vulgaris. The sequence continues at coordinate 41,862,483 of NC_061170.1, read as the reverse complement.
TCAGTCTCAACTGCGAGACGTCCGCAAAGCTCATGAAGTGTGATAGCATGGAAACCTTCTTTTACAAGTTGACTAAAAAGAGAGTTACACAGACAAATGACAACAGCGGTATCTTTTGCCCAGTGCCATTGAGCCATGTTTTAACAAGGGAGGTTTTACCTGCTCCAGGTAAGTAGTAGAAGAATGCAATTTCTCGCGCATTTTTTATGTCAACCATCATTATAACCATAAATTTCTTTTTTATTTCAACCATTAAGGCAACCATAAAATGAGATAATATCAGAACAAGTGTAGGAGACTCGGCGATCTTATAAAAAGAGGGGGGGGGGGAGAAATTTAGAGCGCATGCGCAAATTTTTATAATTCCATTTTAATTATAAAAAATGTATTATTTTTTATTCATTTCACAGTATGGTTATTCTATTCAAAAATTTTAACTTTTCATATTTAATCTTTTATTGCGTACAATTCATATTCAGTTGCAGATATAATAGAGGATTTATTATTTACAATGTAATTATCATATACAGGAATAACATAGGTTGATCCTTGAGTATAACCACTACTGATACAAACAGGTGCCCAATATGAATTACTTGTATCAAGTGTAAGCACAGCTCCATTAATCATATAGCTTTTATTAGTTAAGTAAAGGACAGAAAATCCTTGACCACTTTGTGAATTACCAAATGGAGTATCTGTTGATATTAATGTTCTATATTTTGATAATGCATAGACATTAAGGGTAGGAATGCTTGTTTGAATAAAATGCTTCTTCATGTTCCATCAATTTGTTAAGCAAGACTGTATTTGTAATATCCATCGTTGTTTTTAAATTGCCAGTTAAGATATACAAACTAAATAAATCAGATGTAGTTGGATTACCAGTATATTGATTATATGCGCCAAAATAATTTTTTGGAAAAAAACTTATTGCTACTTGTCTAACCATAAGAGTTTCTCCTGATGTGTAAACTGGATTATAATTATCAGCATTATAAGCATTTGTATTATTCATAGCTTCAGCAAGTTCATAATAGAAATGATTTGCTAAATAAATTTGTTGACTATGCAGAGTCATAGTGTATTTGATTAACGTTTGTAGTTCTCATGTTAGATGGAATAAAAGAAATATTTCTTTATTGAGTATATGGAATAAAAGCTCCAATATGAGATAATGCTGACTGAACTGGACTGAACTACCATAGTATGTGTTAGATTGCCCTGTATTTATGTGGGTATGGAATTAGTCTATCACATAATTCTTTGTAGCAGCATATTATGGATTAGATGGATCTACAATACTGATTAATATGTGTTTATTTAAATTTATATCTGTAGTTGCATTATTACTTCCATCTTCTCTAATATATAAAGCATCTGCTTGAGATGAAGTTAACCCACCATATGAATTATCCGTGCATTTTCCGAACTTATCAACACTCATTTTTTATATATGTATATTTTTATTTATGAAAAATTCAGATCACCATAGAGTATATAGAATACTTTGAATATCATATCCTTCATCTAGTTTTTTTAAAACATAGAGACACGTCCACAAAATGAAGTGTCTCCAAACTGAACTCTTTTACGATTATAATAAAAAGGAATTTAAAAAATGAACAAGTTCATCTGGTGGAGATAGAGCGTAAGAGTCAAAACTTAGTTTATTATCTTCGTCTTTGTACCAGCAAATCCAATGAAATCCATTAGTAATTGAATCTACTGTATTTGATATTCCACATTCTCTTTTTTGTGTATTTTTAGGTAATTCATCTCTTACAAACACACCTCTAAAATTGTTTATTTTTAATTTTTTTACTGCATTTATTAATTCAAAGTTTGTAAGTGGTTTATTTGGTAAGATGATTCCTTCAACACTGATTGGTTTTTCCATTTTATAACTTTACTATTTTTTTATTTAATATATTTAAATATTACTTACCTGTACCTGGGATACTCAGTGACCTTGTCATGCCTGTGCATGTGCAGGATGCATGCATTAACTCTTAATTAACTCTTCATTAAGCATACATTAACTCTTGTTAGATGCAATTGTAAAATTAGATGCAATGATGATGCAATTTTCAGAAATGCTGCTACTGCTGCAGGACAAGTTAATCTTAGTAAAATTTCATTGTTTATGCCAGATTTAACTTTAATTTAAATTATCAAATCAAGAGCAGCAGTTCTAGTTTATTTTAGATCGGAACATTGTGAAACTACTAGTTTTGCAGTAGCTTCATCATTTAATTGGAGATTAAGTGCACAGACTGATAGTGAAAGACCTAGATATATAATTGTAGGTTTCCGAACAAGTAAAAATTTAAATCAAACTGCTAATCCTGCAACATTTGATCATTGTGATTTGAAAAACATTGTGATTTGAAAAACATGTATCTTATGCTAAATAAAGATAGACATCCGGCTGTTGACTATAATTTAGCATTTACAAATCAACAAATTTCTAGAGCTTATAGAGAAGCAGCAATATTCAGTGAAAAATTTTATTGAATGAATAAATTGATTACGAGTAGCAATATTACTCCTTCTGACTATAATGATTTTTTCCTACTTATGGTTTTTGATGTTAGTAAACAACCAGAAAGATTAAAAACAACTACATTAAATATTCAAATTCAAGCAACATTTAATTCAAACATTCCAGAAAATACTCAAGCCTATGCTATTGTAATATCTGATAAAATGCTTCAACTTCAATCAGATGGAAATAAAATGATCATACTCTGATAGATAAATAACAAGAAAAAAATTGATAGAAAAATATAAAAAATGTACAAGAAAAAAAATTTCATTTAAAATGAGTTAAATAAATTTCTTTACATAATAAAAATGACATATCATAAATTAGTAAAAGGAATATATAATAGAAAGAATTGAATAAAAATATGTGTGAGAAATTCCGAGTAAATCTGAGTATTCAGCGCGCAAATTGGGCCCGTTATAGCCAAAGAGAAATAAGAAAAACATATTCACAATAGTTAGAGTGTTAGTATTAGTGATTTTATTCAAATTTGGACAGTTGTCCAGAAGGAGCTGTGTAGATTATTAAGAATTCTATCTATTTTTTTCTTGTTATTTATCTATCAGAGTATGATCATTTTATTTCCATCTGATTGAAGTTGAAGCATTTTATCAGATATTACAATAGCATAGGCTTGAGTATTTTCTGGAATGTTTGAATTCCAAATATTGTCATATTTGGAATTCAAACTAAAACTAGAAATCGCATCTGTTTGTATTAATATGTCTCTATAGTTTTCTAAATCATCATTATTATATACTTTTTCATTTGGATTTAACTTTGTTATAAATTCCCAAAGTCCTGGAGTTCAATGTATGTTATAACATCAATAGTTCATTATCATCATCAAACAATATCGATTTTTTACCAATGTAGAACTTATTACCTTTAGAATGTATCCCAAATATTTTATCCGTAGAATTTTTACTTGTGGTATATAAACTCAGATAATCTTATGCAATTTTTTCAAGATTCGAAGTCTTTATTTTTTCATCAGAAGGCATTATTTCTTTCTTTGGTTTACTCATTAGTTTATGATAATCTTTTGTATAATCTTTCGTAAAAGTGAGTGCTAGTGAGCTTTGTAAATCATTTGCTTAATCATTTAACATTGATAGATTTTCTTTTATACCATACTAAGTCTCCAGTAAAGGTTTATACAATTTTGACAAGTCCGCCTGAAGATAAATATCACCTAACCTTTCATTTAAATCATTCTGCTGAATTCTTTTCTTTAGATTCAAAAATTTATTAACTATTTGATCTCTTTGTTCAGGATCTGTCATTTTTAGAAATCTATTAACTGTTATCTCTTTTTTTAGGATCTGTTATTTTTAGAAATGGCATTTTTGTATATGCAAAAAAATTTTAATTAAAAACGTGACTTTGTTAGATTTTCATTTATGAAAATCTAGAAATTTTTAGATTTTAATTAGATTTTTATTATTTTTTTAAAATAAAAATACATGCTTTATTGAACGTGTTTACGTTCTTTATTGAACGCGTTTGCCTACTCTCCTTGCCTTACCGTATTTAGCTTTTACCGTATTTAGCTTTGTTTGACATGTTTTGACTCTTATTTATTAAACATATTTTCAAATTTTTTAATAACTTCTTCTCTTTCTTGGTTAATTAATGATGTCTTAGTTTGTTCATCAATTTTATTTTTAGTTTCTGTTCTAATTTGTTCAAGCATGACTTGAAGTTCTCTAAGTTCTCTAAGTATTATTTCATATTCTTTATCATTTATATTTCCATCTAATTAAGCTTTAGAAATACATTCACTTATTGAATTTAGTTTTGCGTCACCCAACACTTTAATACTTTGATGTTTTTCTGCTTTTAAATTTAATTTTTTATTAACTTGTCCTCCTATTATTGATAATAGACCTGCTCCTAATGCTACACCTTCACATCCAATAACTACTGGAGCTGCAATTATTGTTGTTAAAAAATTAATGCCAATAGTTCCAAGTGCTATAGAGCTTGCTTGTAATGCACTATTAACTGTTGTTATTATTCTTACGGCTCTATGATACTTTTTACTTTACATAATTCTCTTTTCTCTCTCACGTTCTATCTCTTGAATCTATCTAATCTTTTGAAAACGATATACATAACCTTTATCTTGCTGAAGACTATTGCATTCTGGTGCAGTTGGACATATTGAATATATACTTTTGTATTCCATATTATCATAGTCATTAGTTTTGTATTCCATATTTTTATAAAGAAATTTATTTTTTTTAATTATTTTTTTAAATTATAATGCATCGATAATTTTTATATGAATTACTTGTATGTGAACTCTTAGTTATTTTATTTGAACTTTTAGTTAAAGTTACTGCATGTGAACTCTTATATAGATTTGCAGGGTTATCTATAAAATTTGTATATCCAGTAGTATTATTCAAATTAACACTAAAACATAAAACAAAGCATAAATTTTCTCCTTTATTAATTTTTACATCATTGATATCATTGTTATATAAACTTACTATATTATCATCAACAGACTCTGCTTTTACAGAATTTAGTAAATTTAACTTAGGTTTATCTTTTTCTTTTAATGCTACTAATGCATAACCTTTTCTAATCTCTACTCCACACTTTAGAGAAATAGTTTTATATGAATTTGGTCTTATTAAAAAAGCCTGCTGTGTAAACACTTCACATCTTCCATTATCAACTACTGGAGATGGTTCAACATCTTTATGCATTTTAAAAAGTACTGGAGAAGGTTCAACATTTTTAGGTTTATTTATAAATTTGTGTACATTCATTTTATATAAATTTAATGATTTTTTTATATCATTTTACAATAAAATAAAAATACAATAAAATATAAAAAATTTAAAATGATTTAAAAAAACATTTTGTATATATAAAATGTCATATGTAACAATTAAAAAATTCGATGAGATAAAATTATGCGTTGATGGAGTAATATATAAATATAATAAACCTGTTCCTCACCAAAAAATGATGATTAAATACAAATATCCAACAGGTAGAGGGCCTTTAAGAGTAAAAACATATAAAATGTTTTCATATGGCGTTTGTGAAAATAAAGATCCAAAAACTAAAAAACTTACAGGATATTCAATTCCATTTGTTTGTTTTAATGAAATGAAAGGTAAAGTTGGAAAAGAAGAAAAAAAAAAGTAAAAAACAGGAAGAATGAAATGCCTTAATATAAATAACTTCAAAATTTTAAAATATAAAAATGAAAATCATGAATCAGCTCCAGTCATTTATGCAAAAATACCTACAGAAAATAAGGAATTAAAGATAGAACCCGTTTTTGAAGATGAAAATGAAGATGAAATTCCAGGATATAAGCTTATTAAAAAAAGATGTGATGTTGTTACTTGTATAGACATTGAAAGTGTTTTTATAGGTCCTATTATACAATCAATACAAGTCAGATTATCGGAGACAGTTGTTAAAAATATGAATGTTATTTCTAAATCTAAAAATAAATATGAAAATATTGTTAAAGACTTAGATTTAAACGATGATTCTGATGAATCTAAAAAAGAATCTAAAAGTATAATTAAAGATTTAGTTTTAGATTATGAATCTGATGAAGAAGATTGAAATAAAAATGAAATTAATGAATACTAAAAATTTTACATATTTTTTTATATTATTAAAATAATATAAAAAAATCTTTATATTTATAAAAAAAGAGTATAGCAGTACATGGCAATTGTGCAAATATAATAACTAAACTTAATTCTATTAAACTTCATGATGATGAAGAATATGTAATGACATTAGTCAGATTAGAATCAACTTACTACGACTTTCAAAACGTAAAATGTTTGCATGTAACAAATAGTGTTATAGAAGGAATGAATATAAATGGTAAGAAAAGTGATATACTATATTCATTACTATATAATATTCGAAGTAAAATAAATATTATTGAAGAACCAAAAAATTTAATTTATTTTATTTTTAGTTGAATAGAGCTGAATTATCAACTATTATCAAATAAGAAACTTTCAAAAATGCATACAAAATTAGTTAATAATAAAGGTAAAATAATAAATTTACAAGGAGAAAGATTAATTATTTATCTCCATTTAAGAATAAAAAAAGAATAGATTTAAAAAAATAATAATAAAATAATACAAAAAATTATCATGTATATATAAAATGTATATTGAAGTTAATGGAAATAGTTCAAGAAAATTATATAAATTTAGTCCAGTTATTAGATTTGAAGAAAGTGAAAATTATGAAATGGCATTAGTAGGTTTAGAAACCTATAACAGCTTTCCTAATATTGATTCTTCAAACAAAAACTTTAGGTATAGTCCAAATAATGGAGTTATTTGGAGAGATGTAACTATCCCAGAAGGTAATTATGATATAGATCAAATAAACAGTTAAATACAAACTGCAGTTAATGCAAACAGTGATATGGAAACTAGTCTTGCAATTGGATCAAACAACTAGTGATCGACCGGCACTGAAATTTTGCCGGAACCGGAACCGAACCGAAAATAGATTTTAAATATTCCTAACCGGAACCGGAACCGAAAATAAACCCTAACCAGAGCCGAAACCGGAACCGAAAATAAATAATAGTTTTTGTTTGCAAGTTTATTCCAATTAAAACACAAAGTTAAATTAATAAAAAATGATTAATAGCAGAATACAACAACTGCAAGATTTTTTCGACAAAAAAAGAGTTTTTCCAAATCTTCTGGAAGGAGTCTGTTTCTTTCGTTAGATAGAATATCTCCAGCCGTAGAAAACAATCTTTCAACATCTGTGGATGTTGGGGGTGGTGTGAGGTACTTTTTTGCCACCTTAGTCAATGCTAACTTGATTTTGCTAGTCGCATTTTTTTCATAGTTTTTCCAAAATTCTAGGCAATGAGAAGCCATTGGACAATCCAAAAAATCCTTCAACACTTCCCTCGTCATTTTGGAAGATGAATGCTCATTTGGTCCTGTTTGAGACTGTGCAATAATTTTTGACATTATGTGCGAGAATGCCGTGTTTTTTTCATTGTCACCAGATGGAATTTGAGTAACAGGAGCCAATTCATCTTCAAGAGGTTCAAAATTCTCCATTTGGGACATGACAATGTGTTTGGCATTTTGCAAAGCAGCTTGAGATCGGAAAAAATACCATTTGTATTTTGGATTAAGTAAAGTAGCAACTGAATAATGTTCTGTTTTTTCAATTGCTGAAAAACGTTTTTCCATTGCATTTTTCATAGCTATTTTCAATTTCTGAACACTGACGTCACCGGAGGTTGTTTCCAAAGCTTTAATTATTGTTGTCACAATTGGAATGCAGGAACTGATACAAGAATCACTACCTGACAACATTTTTGTTGCCTCCTCAAAAACACTTAAAATCCTCACCACTTTTTCATAGAGGCTCCAATCTTGGACGGAAAATTCAATTCCCACAGAAGGAAATTTGAGTAAGGTTGCAGCAATGGCTGGTTTCAGGTGTAAAACTCGCTCAAGCATGTAATAGGTAGAGTTCCATCTTGTGGCAACATCGTTTTTTAAGCCAAGTCTGTCTTTTCTATCCATTTGGATTTCTTGCTGTCTGTTAAGTTCAGTGTAGAAACCAATAGAATGGGATGCGTAAGAACAAAGTTTTCGACTCTTTTCAATCAGTTCGTTGATCGTAGGATCTGATAATAGGTCTTTTTTTATCACAAGTTGAAGAGAGTGGTTAAGGCATCCAGCTGACTTATAATTACAGCTTGGCTCATTGAAGGCTGCTTTTACATTTGCTGCGTCGTCTCTTAAGCAAACTCCAATTTTTGAAGAAATTTCCCATTCCTCTGCTGCTGCTTTGATCTCTTTGAAAATATTTTTTGCAGTATGACTTTCATCAAATGAAGAACAAGAGATGCAGAATTTGACACGGTTCCAGTCTTTGGAAATAAAGTGAACAGTCATTCCCAGATAGCCATTATGAAATGATGACCATGCATCAAGGCAGACAGACACATTTTCAGCTTCTGATTGAACCAGTTTTTCCTTGAGAGCAACTTTAATTTTTTCGTAAGTCGGATCCAGTAAACTTCTGTAGTATTTTTCGCTAGCAATTTCGTAATTTGGAGCAATAAGAGCATGGTGCCTCTAAAATCCAGCATCATTGACAATAGACTATGGTTGGAGGTCAAGAATCATCATTTCAAAAATTGACTTGTGAAATTTTTGGCCTTTTTCAGAATTAGAGTCAATTTTTGAAGAAGCTTGAACCCAGTTTGGAATTGTAGATTGTAACATGTCGGATCTTTGTTTTTTTGATCGCATGTTGAAGATTGTAACTGCCTTTCTCTTGTTGGAATTTAAGTCAGCTTCTTAATTTGCCTTTGGATTTTCTGCTTTTTCGGGCGTAAGTTTGATGTCAGGATGATGATTCTTCAGGTGTGACGTGAGTCCACTTAATCCTTGTTTTTTTGGGTCGTCAGATCCTCTTGAAACTTTGCTGTTGCAGATTTTGCACTGAACCATTCTTGGATTGTTTGCTTCAATTATGAAGTACTTCCACACTAAACTTGTTTTTCGGTTTGAGCTCATTTTATTAGAATGAAATCGAAGAACTTAATCAGATGAGTTTTTTAATGTTGCTAGTTTGAGTCAAGAACAAGGATTTAAAATATAATTAACAAGTTCTTTGTTAATTATATTAATTATTAATTATATTAATTTGTATTAATATTGTTGTTAACTTAACAATATATATATATATATATATATATATATGTATATATTTAAGAAAAATTTCTTACGTTACATTAAAAAGTTCAATACATTAAAAAGTTCGTTAAAAAGACAATTAACAATTTAAACGAGAAAACATTAAAAAAGTTATAACGACAAGAAAACATTATTGTTTTATTGTTTTAACGACGAGAAAACATTAAAACAACTTGCTTTAAAAAAATGAATGAAACCAATAAAAACTTTTTTAATTTATTTAATTTTTTTAATTTATTTAATTTTTTTAAATTCCACGTGATAATTTAAAAAAAAATCACCAAGTTCGTAAAGATTTTACCGTTACCAATTCCATGCGATAATTAAAATAAATAAATAATCAAGTCCATAAACATATGACTCTACAATGTAGATAACATTGTAGCGTCATTAAATTTGTAGATCATGATATTTTAAACATGATAATTAAAAACCAGATAAAAGTAACAACGCGATCGGACGCAAAAAATAATATAAGAAGTTGAAATAACTAGCAAAAAAATTATTTAAATTTTTTTAATCAAAATATATTTACGCTACAATGCTAAATAATTTATTTAAAATAAAGTTTTATAATATCTATTTTCGGTAGCATTTAGAACCGAAATTCCGGCCGAAACCGAAATCTCAAATCTAGCCGGAACCGAAAGAGGAATTTCGATTCCGGCCAAATTTATGACCGGAACCGGAACCGAACCGAATTTCGGTCGATCACTACAAACAACAGCACATTAAAAGCAACTTTAGCTGTTGCACAAGCTTATCAAGTAGATTTTACAACTACGAATTCGATTACAACACTTCTAGGTTTTAACAGTCAAATATATACATCTGGAAAATATGAATCACAAAACATAATAAATATATTACGTGTTATTACTAAACGTGTAACGTGTAGTGTCATAGTAGGATCATATGTAAATGGAACTACTAATAATGCTAAATATGGATTTTTTCCAAATGTTTCTCCTGGATATAAGATTGTTAAAGAGCCGTACCATTTAATTTTTTTACCAGGAGTAACAGAGAGAATTTCACAAACGGAAATTAAATTAGTTGATCAAGATGGTGATCTTTTAAATTTAAGAGGAGAAGCATTCACTGTTAGTTTTGAAATGAGAAAGATAAGATAACATTTTCCATAGATTTATTTAATATGAATTTAAAAAAACTTTATATAAATAAAATGGATATTATGGATTTATTATGGAATGTAAAAAAAATTAATCGTAATAATAAGTTATTACCTAAAAGTATAAGAGGAATTATCGTAGAAAAGTCAAGTTGTAGAAAAACTACTTTGTTATTAAACTTACTTATAAGACCTCATAGGTTAGACTATAATAATTTACAATTTTTTGGAAAGTCCCTTTTTCAACCAGAATACAAAATATTAAAAAGTTATTTTTAAAAAAAATTACCAAAAGAAGTTATTTTTAAACTATTTCAGTTACAAGATGAAATGGAAAAAATGAATATTACCCCTGAGTTTATAATTGAAGACATTTCAAAAAATTCAAATGATAAAACAGATATGGAATGTAAGTTTTTTGAAATAGCTGATGATGTACCACATCCTGAAGAACTCAATATTAATAAGAATAATTTAATGTTATTTGATGACTTACAATTAACAAAGCAAAACAAGTGTGAAAAATGTTATATAAGAGGAAGACCAGTAATGCAGATTGTTTCTACCTTGCACAAAACTATTTTGCGCTACCTTGGAGAGCTATAAGAGAAATTGAAAATTTTATATGCTTATTTCCTCAAGATTCAAAGAATATAAATCATATTTATTATGATCATGTTTCAAGCGATATGTCAAAAGAAGAGTTTAAAATTTTTTGTAAGAACGCTTGGGCAAAGCCACACGGATTTGTTGTTATAGATTTCTCTTCTAAAAAATATTATGGAAAATATAGAAGTGGATTAGATGAATTTTTCATCCCAAAAGGTGAATTTCCATAAAATATGTATTTTTTGATTGAAATATATATTTACTTTTTTTTGTATCATCCAAATTTTTTTTTTTTTTCACTAGATTGAAAATTAAGATTTTGAGATGAATTTTAAGATGAATTTTGCGAGTTTTTTTTTTGTTACTTTTTGGATTAATTGTTTAAGCTCTTTTAAAGAACTATTTACGAGGTTCGCTGAGTCTATTAAATTTATATTTTTTTTACGATGTTCGCCGAGTCTCCTAGACATGTTTTAATAAGAATATATATTTTTTTAAGTGTTAAAGATTTAGAATAACATATTCAGAGTCACAAATTTAAAATAGGAATACTCCTAAATGGTGAATTTTCACCTAAAAGTAGTCCTGATCCTGCTGATGCATATCCATTTCCACTACGTGTGTACAAACCTTCTCCAAAAGAATTACCCCTTTTCCATAGGCTCAAATGTAGTCCATCTCCTGCAGCTCTAATCTTTGCAGAATGTCCATGTTTTTTCAAGTATACAGATTTTTTAGCAAATCCTTGCATAGTATGATTCATAACTCTTCCTGAAATTTTATTTAACTCTTCCAGCTGCTGCACCTACTCCTGTCAATAGTCCCGTTGCGAGTGATGGAAGAACTTTCGACGCTAAAAAAACTTCCAGTTGCACCTAGAAAAGGTAAAAGTGCGTCAATAAATCCACCTTCTATTTTAGAATTGTGTGCTAATTGTGCCTTGCTTAACTTTAGTACTACACCAACACCTTTTTTCATTTAATTGTGCATTTTTTTCAGCTTTTACATGTTCTCCATAAAGATCTGAATGTGCTAGTTTAATACTAGCTCCATATCCATCTTTAATTGATTTTTTAAGTTTATTAGTTTGTCATTGTAAAATATTTATTTTAATATTATGATATCTATTCATTTTATATATCTAAAATTTTTTGAATTTATTTTAATTTTATATTACATGATTTAAAAAACTTTCCGATATTAGTTGACATGCAATCTTTTTCAAAGTTCAATGATGGTATAAAATACTTATTTATTACATAATCGATGTATTTTCAAAGTATGGATGAATCGTCCAATTAAAAAGTAAAACTGGAGTTGAGGTTGCTGATGCTTTAAATAAAATATTTAATGTAAGGAAATGTAATAAATTGTGGGTAGAAAAGGCTTGGAATTTTATAATAAGCATGTTAAAGCGTTAGATGTTAAGAATTCTTTTCAGCTCTATTCAACTAAAAATGAAGAAAAAAGTTGTGCAGTAGAACGTTGGAATAGAACAATGAAAGAGAAAAGTACTTTTCAGCTAAGTCAACTAGCAAATACATTGATGTTTTAGATGAAATGGTAAATAAATATAACAACACAAAGCATTCTTCAATTAAAATGACTCCAGTTTAAGCTAGCCATAAAAAGAATGAGAATATGGTTTGATTGAACCTAAATGGAAATGTACGATCAGAACCAGTTAAACTCAAGTTTTCAATAAGTGACAAAGTGAGGATATATATTAAGAGATATTTAGGATTGAAAAAGTTATTCGTAAACGTGGAAACAAATCATTAGTAAAGTGGTATGGTTATCCTGATACTTTCAACTCATGGGTTGACAATAAAGAACTGATACATTTATAATATAGGCAGAAAGTTATTATTACCTTGACAGGTTTTTACTGCTTGAACATGTCTACTTTTATGCGTAAATATAAATATAGCGCAAGCGTGAACAGCGCTAATGATTAGCGTAAAAATTGAATTGGATAACCAGGTTGTAAAATGAATGAAAAATAATACATTTTTTATAACTATGATGAAATTATAAAAATTTGCGCATGCGTTCTAAAAATGCGGGTTCTGGCGCATTTTTTATTTCAACCATCATCATAACCATAAACCAGGAGACTCTACTACTCTACTATTTCTACTACTCAGGTACAGCTGCTTTGATAGCTTGGTCTATAAAGTCTGAATTAAATTCAGATATTATATTGGTAATAGTATTACTAAATTCAGCACATCGAGTTGGTATTAAGGCGTCTACTTTGCTCAAATCGCCTTTTTTTAGTAGCTTCTTCATTAGTGAGTATTAAACGGGTTTTAATGCGAGTCTCATTGAACAATTTTGATTTGAATTCTGATATTGCTTTTCTGTTATTTTTAAAGCGCCTGTTACATCCTAAAACGAAAGCCCTGCAGCAAACTTGAATACAGAAGATATAAGGGCTAAATCCTATCTTTATGCTCAGTATTAACGTAGACTGCGTCAGTTTTGACTCCAATGGCATTCCTCCTAAGAGCCATAACAATCATATGCAGACGTTTGGTCGTCAAGTTGACCAACGGGCAAGTAACTTTGTAGTAAATTCAAAGACAAATGGTCTTTAATAACTTCTTGGCTTGGAGCTTATAATGTTTTGGTCATAATTTAGCCATCTCTCAGCACAAGGTAAACAGCAGGGCTGACTCTAACAACTTGTTTTTTTTCTGCTCAAAGGCAAACTGTAAACGAATTAACTTGAACTTGATCAAGTCAAATACATCCTGACTCGCGCCCAGATTCCCATAAAGATTTAAACACGCTTACAACAGAACCATTTGTCACAACACTACTTGCGTCCGGTTTAATGCTAAGTTTTTAAACTTCTTCAAGCGTTCATACAATATTTTGCGGTACGCCTGTGAGTTTGGGCGGGCGTTTCCATTGACTTGACAGCAATATCTCCAGCAATTTGATGGTCATACATCCATACTAGCTCACCGTGAACATTGATGGTTCGTTCAGCGAGACGCCATTGTGCAAGCTATTTTTTCGCATTTGCTTAAACTCACTCCTGCAGATTATCCTCCAACAAGTTCGAAGCTTGTTACAATACGGTAAAGGTTTGCCATAGTTAGGAACTCTCTATGTACCTTTAATTGGTAATACAAGATTTCTAGAAACAAATTTAACATACAGCTGTCTTCCGGTAAAATTCAAGTCGGGAGATTTCGTGTCCTGCTTTAACAAAATGACTTTCCAAGTGCTGACTTCATCGCTCCTCGTTGCGTTAGTTTCCAGTTTTTAATATCCCAGGACCCTACTTCATCTGAGTCTTCTTCTAATTTTTCAAGCTCATTAACTGCATGCTTGCATTACAAAGACAACCAAGTTAGCCAAATTTTCGGCCAACTCGGCACAAACAAACACAGTTTTGAGTTGGCTAAATGCATCGGCCAATTTAAAAGTATGCTTGCCCATTTCGATAGGTTCATTTAATGCCCCTTATGCTAAAAAAACGAGTTCTCCTGATAGATTTACTCACCCACGAATCAAAATTGATTCAGCTTTGCAATTATTATTGTAAAATTGGACTATAAATTCTGTATGATAGAAACCTTTAAGAAGTCTGAAGACCCTTTCTATTTGTTCATCAGTCAATTCTACTTTTTTTGTGGCTGGTACTCTTGACTATAAACTTTTTAAGTTCTTTGCTAATCTCTTTCCGACACCATAAAAAATATTGTTTTTAGCTCTTCGATAGTAAAAAAGCTAACTTTTGATAGCAAAGAGCTTTTAATTAAATTTTTTTTACCAAAAATGTGGTTCTAAAAACTATTTACAAAAATCAACTTAAAAAATATATATCTGTCTTGATTAATCAATTATTTAAAAAATAAGTAAAAAAAAAGCAATTTTTGTGACAAGCTAGCAATCAAAATATTTATCATATCAATCTGAAAATTTGTGTATATACTCATTGAGGTATATCCGGATGAAAGAAGTATTTTTTATTATTTACAATATTTAAAAAGTTACAAAATTTGAAATAAACATCAAAAAATTGGTGGACGAATAGCCAACATTAGTCTCATAAAAAAGTACTTTCCTTATTTTATTTTAGATATCCATCATCTCACGGATCTTTTTAAATATGTGAAAAATCAAAAAAAAAAAATTAGATTAAAAGCTTAAACGAGTCCAAAGTTATCATGTTTTAAAGATTTGTATTTGAGGCAAAACTTCTGAAAAAACGACAAAAATATAAAACAAAAGAATAAAATCAATATAAAAAGTTCAAAAAAGCATATCAAAACCTCCAGAAATATATTTTGAGTTTTTTTCTTCATCATCTTTGTTTTAACTAACCCTTTTTAATTGTTCTTATAGTTTTTTTTCTTTTTTTCATTAAGTTTCATAGATGTAGCATATCCTGTTAGTTGAAATTTATTTAGTAAAAAGAGAACTCCATTAGGACCTTCATTAAATTCAATAACAGATGAATTAACAGTGAGTCTAAGACCCTTCTACCCACAAAAATGTTTTTCGAACAGCGTCCCCAAATAATCTGATTGAGTGCCTCGTTGGCTTTTTGGGTCTTAAATCATCGGAAGATAATTTAGTAAATGTTGGTCTCAAAATGTTGAAGACTGCAGCAGAAAGATTTACTTGCTCTACAGCAAATTTTCATTACATACAAATTTTCAAGATTGTTTCTTATGGCTAAGCCATAGAAGTTCTGCATAGAATTGATCACAGATTTAGTTAACTTTCCTCTTCTATAGAGTGGTGTGTTTGTTCCTTTGTATATCTTAACAACCTTACAAAGTCCAGTGCTCATTCTCTTCTGTACATGGCCAATACATTCCAATTTTTTGCTCTTAATGTTCAAATCTTTGTAATGGTCACCTTCAACTAAATCTTAAAAGGATGAAGTGTCACCATCTCCTAAGTATTCATTACAAATCAAGTTATTTTTTTCAATTGAGCGATTGAATATTTTGACTGCCCCAGCAGATTCCATAGCACCCGATGAACCAACATGGTTAATAGTGCAATGATGATTTGCAAACCATTCTGCATATTCTGGAGTTGCCTTTTTTTTCCCAAGAGACACAGTTATGGCAAAATTTTAAAAGTTTTAAAATTTTAAAATAAAATCTTTAAAATCAATACATTTTTTATCTATGATTGTTGTGACTACTCTATTAAAAGAGGAATATCCTCGGGTTTGCCAGGTTCCATCAATGTTAACACATTTTTGACTTGGGTAATCAGAATTAGAATCGAAGCTTTCAGCAGCTTTTAGCATGCTTTCACCAGCTGCTGTATGATATGATTCTTTTATAAATTCTTGATTGTAACAATGATAACAGTTGTTTGTGATACTAAATACGTTCAAGCAAGAAATAAAATCTTTTCATAGTTTCAAACCCCACACCAATCTCTCGCGAGGCAATAATGCTTCTCATATTTATTTCAAATGGCTCCTTCATTTTGGAACCTTTCTCTTTACTAATATACTCACAGGGTTTTGAAGTAAAAAATACCTCTCTGTTTAAACAATATTCACAGTGTATTTCCAAAGAATGGGCAAAGCTCTTTCGAGACTTCAAATTGTCAATCATTTGTATGCTTTTGTTGCAAGGAAAGCATTTCCCATGTTTTTCTATGACAGTTTTAAAAATCTTGAAGTTCATTAAAATAAAATAATCAAATTTATCAAGGTTGATATTCTGCTCTACATCTGATTCTGAACACTCACTTTCTGTGTCAGAAGAAAAATAATCTTTTACAGTGATGACCAAAAAAAAAATTCTTTGTTTTTTTGGTCATTACTGTAAATGAAAGATTTTTTGTGAAGATGCTAATTCGTTCTTCTTCTTTTCCTGCTTCAAATCTTCTTATTCCCCTTAGCCATAATTTTAAATACAATTGATTTGGTACCAATACAAAAGGGTTTGCAATATAAACAATATCCAAAAAGTTTTAATATTTGACAGCACTTTTTACATTTAGAAACAATATTCACACGTTGTTTTTATAACTTATGACTTTAAGCTGCGTAAAACCAAAACGAGGTTATATATACACATCAATTTTTACCAATAAAAAATTGTTATTAACTAGTTATTAACTTAAAAATAACTCAAAATGTGATTGCTATGGGCGTTTCTAAGGATACATTTTTTAGGTACCTAAATATATTAGCTTATATCTTATTTTATATAGCTTGTTTTCAATCCAAATTTTTAGAGACTATTTACAAGTGATAAATGCAAAATATGAGCTAAAAAATTTTTTTTTTACATTTTTTATTAAAAATAAGTTTTTTTGAGTGGATGACCAACTTAAAGTAATTATTCCATTTTGTTTGTCCCTTTACTTGAGAAGCTTTTTTAGATTTCTTTTGCTTGGGCGTCTGCACTGTAAGCGTTTTTGGTTTAAAGTAATTGTCAAATGTTGTTTGCCTCATTAGAGGAGCCTTTTTAGATTCTATTTGTATTGGATTAATTTCTATCGCTATATTAGTTTTTTAAATTTTGTAGAAAATGAATTTTAAAGAAAAACGGTCTGTTAACTGCTTTTAACACAGCCCATCAGGTGAGGCAAACTTCTGTAAATTCCTGCATATCAGCTGTTAACGCTTACTGAGCCGCTTTAGGAGTAAACGCTGCCCCTACTTTGGTATCCCCTCTCCCTAAACCAGTATTTAACTATGTTGAACCTAGTTGCTTTAGTTCGCAATTATGCTTTTTTTTTTTTTTTTTTTTTTTTTTTTTTTTTTTTTTTTTTTTTTTTTTTGTAGTTATTTAGGTGCTCCCAGAAGTCCTTACGGTCTTATCACGGAGCACCGCGGGAGAGCACTTAACTTCCGTCGAACCCGGAACCTCTGTGTTTTGAGCCAGAACTCTAGCCTTTTGGTAAAAAAAATTTAATTAAAAGCTCTTTGCTATCAAAAGTTAGCTTTTTGATTGGAGGACCACCTTAATCTAGCATCAACTCAGTCTGCATCAAAAACTCTAGCCACTGCGCCACGGCTGCAGTGTGCTCTTGTTAATGGTCTTGTCGCTTTATTTCTTGGGATATTACGGACTCGCCGCATCTACCCTTAATTAGAATAAAGTTTGTAAAATTGACAAAAGCAAAAAAATAAGCTTTACGCAACATTTAGAGTAAAAGTACCACAAATCGTATAGTGCGCAAAAATGGACACATCGAAAAAACTAAATATCTTTACTAATACTAAAGATATTTGCAAGTTTTAAAAAAGTTTTTAATTTTTAGTGTGCGAAAAATTATAAAATTCCAAAAAAAAGTTATTAAAATGATTGCTTTAATAAGATATTTAAGTTCAAACAAAATCTAACCCTAAAAATCAGACTTTTTTTGGTTCTTAGCATGAAAGATTTAAAGAAGCAATTTAATAAATCAAGTTTAAAATTTAGTGAGAATAGATCAAGTTTAAAATTTAGTGAGAGACTATTTACTTAAAAATGATGAAACGTGTTTGTTCAAAAATGGAACGCCTGGTCGCAAATGGTACAAAGAATTTTTGAGTCAATGGCACTCAGAACTAAGCGAAAAAACAGCTACAAACATCGCATCTTTGAGAGCAAGGTCATGCACTCCAGAAATTATCACCCGTTATTTCGGATCAAAGAATCGGCTCTATGATGGTTGGATTAAAGGAGGCCCACCAAACACACTTTACACAACACCACCATCTGGTTGGATGGAAAATAATCAATTTTTGAAGTGGCTTGATGAAATGTTTATTCCTTACATTCAAAAAATTGGTGGTCAGCATGTTTTACTTTTGGATGGCCACAGCACACACGTGTCATTAAGTGTAGCCTTAAGATGTAAAGAAAACAATGTAACACTAATTTGCATTCCCGCCCATTCATCTCACATTCTGCAGCCTAGATGTTGGTGTTTTTTGCCATGTTAAAGATGTTTGGCGTGATATTTTAAAAAAATTTTATGCTAAAAGTGGTTTTAGCAATTTGTCTAACAAAATTTTCCCAAGTCTCCTTACAAAGTTGTATAGAAGCAACAAAGCTTACACTCGTACTCAAACTATTGCTGGTTTTGAAAACACTTTTCAAAACCAGCAATAGTTTCTTAGCTATAGCACTTTCCGTTAAATCAAGACAACATTGACAAATCAAAGTTACAAATTTGTCAAACTTTTAATAATACCTTAATTACATCATCAGCAGTTACAATATCACCAAGCAGCTCAATTTCTTTGCCTCCAACTGGTCAACAAACACAAACATTAATTCCGCCAGCAACTCCAACTTCAATTTCAACTTTAAATTTAACTTCTCAAGAAGAATTGGCAACTCGTGTAAAAATCAGTCTTGAAATAGCTCTCTTGAAGCAATTTCAATTCTAAAACGCTTACAAGCATCCTGCAAAAAAAGCCAGAAATGTAAGAACAGTGGCTGGTCAAGCTTTTACAGAAGAAGCATGGTTAAACAAATTAAGAGAAGAAGAAGACGCAAAACTATTAAAACGAACCTATTTTGTATTGCAAAAGTAGAAACTGCTGCCAAGAAAGCCAAAAAAAAGTACAAAAAGTGCCCGAAGTTTTTCGAAAATGAAACGCCAGAGATGCAAGTTTTATGGAAAGCTTGTGAAAAATCTAGTTGCAGTTCGTTCGTGGCTTTGTGAACCTTGTCTCCCAAAAAGATATATAAAAGGCGAAGAACTCTTTTGCACGAAAAGTTGCAGAACCAAGTTTATTGATTGATTTTTTATTTATTTTTTTCCAATTTTTCTGCTTGTGTTATTATTATGTGTATATTTTAACATTAAAAATAAAAATATTAAATTTATCAATGTTTTTTTCATATAATTTGGAACTGTCCGCTTTTAGGGACAATTTTCCGAAAAGCGGACACTTTTTAAAAAAATAAAATCTTATTTTCCATAGAAATTTGAATATAAAAAAATATTTTAATTACACTACAGAATTGCTTTAACAAACAACTATATTCCAGAAACAAAATCCTACAAATTGTCAATAATGAAAAAGTTATTCAGCTTTTTGTGAAGAGTTAGCGGTTTGCGGTTCTTTTACTCTAGTTACGTTGCGAGGGATCTTTTTTTTTCACTTTTTTTATGTTAGTGATTCTTTTTGCTTTTGTTAAATAATAAATAAGTTCCAATCAGGTAACCGACTAGAGCACCAGGTGCGACAAAGAAATATTTGTTGTTTCTATGGGTTTCTGACAGAGTGAACTAATCTAAAAGCTCAGGAAGCGAGGTACTCGTAGTAACTTTTCATTAGGCTGCTAACCTTTGGCTTTATGTATTTCAGCATAAAGTCGGCTAGCGGTTAGTAGTCGTTAATTTTAGCTTTAGCAGCGTCTTTAGCTGCTAGTTTTTTATTAATTTTATCAATAGCTTCTATGCATTTTTGATTACACTCTTGCTGAGATTTTGTAATTTCTCAACCGCTAAATTGTGACGTTGCATTTCAGCAGCTGACGGATTACCAGAAATGGCTGAAGCGGCCATTTGGCTACCAGTAAACGCAATAACATTAGCTATCGCTAGACCTATAACTCCGAAGAAACCCATTTTATTAAAGGGTAAACAGATTCTATCTGTTGACCAGCTTCGCACCCCTTCTTCATCTATTAGGCTAGCGTAGATGTATTTACGATATATTGTTTCCAGTTTAGGATGTTAAATGCTGGATCTTCTTGACTCACTGCATGGGTTTTGCTTGTGTCTCTGTTTTTAAGACTAGGCAACTCATACTATTATCTCCTAATGTGGGTACAGCTCTAAATCTCAGTTTTATGGTTGATGCCGGCTGGTAGTCAGGTTTCCCGAACTCTGTGATAGCTCTCAGAGAGGCTGATTCCATCAACAGCTGTAAAATATCAAAGTACTAACATTGCCATGTTGCGCATGGATGGTGTCACTGTTTGTACTTTTGATGTGCATTGTCGAGACCACATTTAGAGCCCTTTGTTACGGCTTAGGGTTTATTAGTAGTAATGAGCCATTTTCTTAGACTATTAAATAGTGTACTAAGTACTATGTGCTCTTTGAGTCAAGTTCCTTAACCAATTTGAAAAATGACTAAAATATCAAAAACTATTAAACACAAAAAAACATTGTCATCACCAAGGTCTCTAAATCTATCATTCACTAATATTCGTGGTCTTCGAAGTAACTTTTCTTTTGTTGAGTCTTATCTCCTTCAAAGTTCATCAGACCTACTTGCTCTTTGTGAGATTAATTTGAGTTCGACTGTCTCATCTTGTGATCTTTGTGTTGATGGTTATCTTCCTTTAATTCGTTAAGACTCCAATAGTCAAATGCTTGGCCTGGGCATTTACATTCGTAAGAATTCACCCATTTGTCAGAAAACTAGGTTCGAATCCTCAGAGTATTCTTTTATGTGCTTTCGTTTAGCACCACTTGACTCTATCATCTTTCTCTTTGTCTTATATCGCTCTCCTTCATCACAAGACTGCACTCTTTTCGATATAATTTCTGATCAAATTGACCAAGCCCTATCTCTTTTTCCTTCAGCCAACATCGTTGTTGTTGGAGACTTTAATGCTCATCACACCGAATGGCTTGGTTCTAGTGTCAGTGACTCTGCAGGCATTATATCCCACAATTTTTGTCGTTCTCAATCTCTAACACAAATAATCAACTTTCCAACTCGCTTTCCTGACAATTTAAATCATTTACCTTCTCTACTTGACTTATGTCTTGTTTCTGATCTTAGTCAGTGCTCAGTTTTTCCACATTCAGTCCTAGGTGCTTCTGACCATGGCTTGATCTCTCTAAAACTATTATCTCATTCTTCTTCATCATTAGAATCCCCCTATCATCGAACTTCGTACAACTACCTTAAAACTGAATGGGAATTGTTTGCTAAAAACTTTTCATCAATCTCATCTCTTGATTCCACTAATCACATCCTACCTGATATAGCCGACAAACTAGTTGATCCATTGCTTGACATTCTTATCACTCCTGCTTCTGTATCCAAAGTGATTTCATGCTTAGACTCTTCTACAGCTTGTGGTCCAGACAACATACCTGTTATAGTCTTGCAGAAGTGTTTTCCCGAGCTGTCGTCTATACTTTCAAAACTATTTAAAAAGTGCTTATCAGAGACTTGTTTTCCAGCCTGCTGGAAAGCAGCTTCTGTTATCCCTATTTTCAAAAATTCTGGAGAGCGATCTGACTCGTCCAGCAACCGTCCCATTAGTCTTCTACCTATAATAAGCAAGGTTTTTGAGTCTTTAATCAATAAACACTTAATCTCTCATCTTGAATCTAATAATCTACTTTTTGACCATCAATATAGATTCTGATCATCTCGTTCTTCTGCTGATTTGTTAACGGTAATATCTGATAGGTTTTATTGTACATTAAATAGATGTGGAGAGATTAAGGCTATTGCTCTCGACATTTCTAAAGCTTTTGATAAGGTTTGGCATGCTGGTTTTCTCCTTAAGCTATCTTCTTTTGGTGTATCAGGTAACATCTTTAAGGTTATTGAATCCTTCCTAACAAATCGTAGTATTAAAGTTGTCCTTGATGGACAGCACTCTTCTTCGTTTCCTGTAACTTCAGGAGTTCCTCAAGGTTCTATCTTTGGCCCTATTCTTTTTTTAATTTATATTAACAATCTCCCAGAAATTCTCACATCTAAGGTGGCATTGTTCGCTGATGATACTACTATTTATTCTTGTCTTGATAAGAAGCCAACACTCTCTGATCACTTGGAGCGGATATTTGAGCTTGAAAAGAATCTCACTTCTGCTACAGAATGGGTCTCTCGGTGGCTGGTAAACTTTAATTCAGATAAAACCCAATTTTTCTCAGACAATCGTTATTGCCACAGTCTAGTTCGTCCTATATTTATGAATGGTAATCTACTCAATGAGTCATCTACCCTTCATCTTCTAGGGTTAACTCTTACTTCCAATCTTTTTTGGAAACCATATATCTCTATCGTGCTCGTCATTTTCTTACTCCGGATTCTATTTTTTATCTTTATAAATCTCAAATCCGACCTTATATGGAATATTGTTTCCATATCTGGAGCGGATCTTCAAATGATACCCTTTCTCTTTTAGATAAAATGCAAAAACGCATTGTAAACATTGTTGGACCTGCTCTTGCAGCTAACCTTCAACCATTGTCACATCGTCGTAATGTTGCTTCTCTTTCTCTTTTTTATAAATACTATAATGGGCGCTGCCCTGAGGAGCTAGCATCTCTTGTGCCATTTACTAAAAATCATCATCGTGTTACTCGTCACTCAACTTAGTCAGTAGTAGGAGATTGCCGGTTCTAGCTCATTTTCATTTTCAGCCATATTTTCAACCATATATTAATATTAATATAGGGTTCAATGTTATCCATATTGTGTATAAATTATTTAGATAAGAAATAATTTTTTATTTTAAAAAATTCAATTTTTTAAAGTAAGTGTTAATTTTTATTTCTTGTCAAAAAAAGGTGTGACGTCATATTAAAAATTTCTTGCTTCTTATGTTTATTTATACCCTAATTCACGCAAGTATTTTACTACTTTAAGGTGGTTATTCATTTCAGCTCTATAAATTGCTCGTTCCGTTCCTTTATATCCTAATTCATGTAAATATTTTAGTAATTCAAGGTCACCTTTTTCTGCAGCACAATCAATTGCTCGTTCTGTACCTCTATATCCTAATTCATGTAAATATTTTAGTAATTCAAGGTCACCTCCCCCAGATGCAATATTATCTATTGCTTTTTCTGTACCTTTATACCCTAATTGAATTAATATTTTAACTAAATTAGTTTTTCCAATCGATACAGCATAATCAACTTCATTACCCATGACAAATTTATTATAATAATGTTTATCTAATTTTCTAGTAATATAATTTTTTTGAATTGAAGGATCAATTATGTTTTTTATTGAAAAATTATTTTTCACAAGATTATTTTCTATATCTTCAACTTCTTTTTGAATATCATTTTCGATCTTTTTTAATTCTTCTATTTCTTTTTTCTTATTTTCTATTATTAATAATTGCTTTTTTATTATATCTTTAGTAATTTCTTCCGCTTCTAAACTTACAGTTATTTTTCTTTTTTGAATATTATTTTCGATCTTTTTTAACCCCTCAATTTTATTATTTTTTAATTTTTTAATTTTCTTTTTCATTAATGTTATTTCTTCTAATAATTTATCAAATAATTCTTTTTGAATTTCGTTTTCCATTCTTTTTATATATAAAAGAAAATTATTTAACTCATTTTCAATTTTTCTATTTTTTACAAAAAATAAAATAATGAAAAATATTTAATTCTGTGTACTTTCATCATCATTATCATATTCAGTAGTTTCTATAATTTCAGTAACTTCAGTAGTAGTAACTGTAGTAACTTCTTCATCTTCTTCATCTTCTTCATCTTCTTCATCTTCTTCATCTTCTTCATCTTCATCATCTTCATCATTATCATATTCAGTAGTTTCTATAATTTCAGTTACTTCAGTAGTAGTAACTGTAGTAACTTCTTCATTATCATCAGAATCAACAAATATAATATTTAATTTTTCTTGTAAATTACATTCTTTTTGCATTTCGTTTTCCATTTTCTTTTATATACATAAGAAAAATTATTTAACTCATTTTAAATTTTTTGATTTAAAATATTTTAACAAATAATAAAAATAAAAAATGAATTATGATGAGATTAATGAAATATCAGAATTTCAAAAAGAATTTAAACTTTTTGAAGAAATAAGAAAATTTGAATTTGAAGAATCAGATTCTGAAGATGACACTTATTATAGATCTGATGAAGCTACTTATTATACATCTGATGATGATGAAACAATAGAAATTAAAGAAAAACCTACAATTTCTTTAAAAACAGCACAAGTTATGGAGTTGTATAAAGATAAACTGAAATGGATTAATTATGTTCCAACTTATAATGATATCATTAATGATAATTATCCTGCTATAGATAGTTTTTTAACAAAAAAACATAATAAAAACAGAAAATTTAGTTTTGAAAAACCATTTAATGTTGAAATTAATTTTACTGAAGATGGGAAACCTTCTACAATTCATTTTGTTGAAAAATCACCTCTATTTTGTAAAAATAATTTAAAAGATAATTATTGTCCTTTTGGATATAGATGCAAATACAATCATAATATTCCTTATTGTAATTGTAATACTGTAAAAGAAAGATTAATATGCACTAAAGATTCATGTAGATATAAGCATTTATCCTTATGTTCTGAATACCCTAAATGTAAGAATAAAGAGTGTAGATTATTTCATCCTAAAAAGTCAGAATTATTGAAATTAAGAAAAGCTAAAACTAAATTATGCAAATATATTCTTGATAAAAAAGAATGTGCTTTACAAGAAAAATGTAAATATGCTCATTCTATAAAAGAAATTGAAGAAAATGTAGAAATTTGTCATTTTACTCCATGTAAATTAGTAGTGAGTAAATTAATGAAAAATAAAAAAAAGAGAAAAAATATTATTATATATAAATATTAATGATAATAAAAAGTGTTATTATTTGCATGAGAAAGAGCAAATTAAAAATTATATTGCAAGAACTTTAAAAACAAAATATATCTGAGGATTACAGAGTGATTTAAAAAATCTTTACATTTATAAAAATGTATAATAGAAGAATGTTTTTAGATTATGAAAAGCATGAAAAATATACAATAACTTTTAATATTAATTCAGATTTAGAACATAGAGCAATAAATGATAGACATATTAAAGTATTTGCACAAGAAGATTTTACAGTAAAATCAAATTCATATAATAGTATTTCTTTAATGTGTGGAGTTAAAATAGATAAAGGACATGTATTGATTTCACTTGCAGAAAATTATAAACCTACTCTAAATTTACTAAATTCTGTTGCAATAGAGTCTACTGATGATATTAAAATAACTTTATATAATAACGATAAAAAAGATATAAACATTAAAAAAGGAGATTTGTTATGCTGTATTTCATCTTATAATGGTGTTTTTAATACAAATCATATATCACATAGGGTTGCTTTAGAACCTGATAAAAAAGTAGAATCTAGATCAAAAAGTGATAAAGAATCTGTAAAATCTATATTATCAAGTATAAGAGAAATAATTAAAGAAACTATATGTGATGAAGATAAACCTAGTCTAGATAAATCTGACAAAGCTCTATTTGATTTTGGTAAATAAAAGTGATTTAAAACAAATTTTTCTTTATAGAAAAAAGAAAATGCAATGTAATAATGAATGTAAACAGCTTTTTCCAGATCTTAACCAGTTTTCAGAAAATCCATCTGCACCACCAATTTCTGATCATAACTTTAGATTACAAAAGATTAGTGAAATTCAAGATAAAATAGAATGTGAAAGGAAAAGAAGAGATATTTTAAGTAAGAAATATCATAGAGCTTCAAGAATCATTTCAGCTATCGATAATTCATTACTAGCAAGCACTATGGCATTAGGAGCTGTTGGTATTGGTTTTTTAACAACAATAGTTGGATCACCAGTAGCTATTGGATGTGAAATTGCAGCATTAGGTATGGGTGTATTATCATTAATAGGATCACAAGCTATTAAAAAATTAACAATAAAAGCAGAAAAGCATGAAAAGATTAAAGTACTAGCTGATGTAAAACTAAATACAATAAGTAGTCTTATTTCTAAAGCTATATCAGATCAATATATTGATGATGCAGAATTTAATATGATACTTTCAGAACTTGAAAAGTTTCAAGCTATGACTGAACAAATTAGAACAAAATCTAAGAATGATATAGATGAACAGACTAAAGAGTCAATATTTAATAAAGGAATAGAAAAAGGCAAAAGTGATGTCATTGAAGTGTTAAATATGAGATTTAACAAAAATCAGAATATAGGAATGATGAATAATACTCTTAAGAATTAAATAAAAAAACATATATTTTGTATTAATTGAACATATATTATGTATTACTTTAACATAATATATGTTGATTTAATCCCTTTAGGGATCTGAGGATCACAGAGTGATTTAAAAAATTATTGCTTATATAAAAATGTATGCAAAAGCTACAGATATTAATACAAGATTAAAAATAGCAAAAGAACTTGAGGGGTTAAAGAAAAGTATATATCAAGATTCTATTAATGAAAAGTTAGGTTATGATGCTTTACAGACTAACTTGGAAAAATTGTACAAACCAATAATAGATAGTCAATCTGGAATAAAAGAAGGTATATCTAAATTAGAAAATAAAGCTGATAAATTAGCTAATACTTTTTCAAGTTATCCTGCTTTACTAGATTCTGAAACTAAAGCAATTACAGAGCAAGGAAAAATTATACCGCCTGAAGTTGTAGATAACATGAGATTAGGAGCTATCGCAACAGAATATTTAAAGTTATATACTACTAAAAATAGTAAAAAAGTATCAGATGACATATTTGGTATACATTACAATGAAGGTGATAAAAAATTTTACATTGGTAAAAAACCAATAACTATTGAAGGTGATGATATAACTATTGAAGGTAAAAAATGCACTGGCACACCTGGTCTTTGGGAGATTATAGTAAAATCTCATCCTGTTAGATATACTAACGATGATCGTAATAAGTATAAAGAAATTTTAGATCAAACAGATGCAATTCGCTCTGATTTAAATTTAGCTAAACCAAAATCATCTAGAAGTTATAAGTACACTAATGTAATAAAACCTATTTGGGAAGAGATGATTGGAAAGACTGGAAAAGGAGTTGTCATTCTTCCTAGTGATCCAAATGCACTATTTGAGATGCTTAAATTACGCTTAGCTGGTTTACAAGCAGGCAATACTGGAGCTAGAAATGAGGTTGTTGCTATTTGTGATGAGTTGTTACGGCAGGGTCAAATAGATGATGATGAGTATAAAGCATTACAGAAAGCAATAACTTAAAATGAATTAAAAAATTATTTTATATATAAAAAATGACAAAATACTATGATACTCTTATCAATCTTTCAGATAGTCAGAAAGAAAAAATTAAAAAAGCAATTGAATCTGGTACTAATGCTAGTATAAAACTAACATATGAAGATTTAAATGGTGAACACAAAATAGCTTTAACAGAGTCACAAAGAAACAGAATAAAAGCAGCCTATTTAAAAAATAAAGGTATAACACTTTCACTGAGTAGAGCACAACTTAAACATAATGCTAAAAAAAATGGTGGATTTCTACCTCTACTAGGATTAATTGGAAGTGTAATTGCATCAAGAGTTGTTCCAGCTATCGCAACAGGATTATTGACTGGAACAGCTGCAGCTGCTGGAAGTACTATAGTTAATAAAATTGCTGGAAATGGTATTATTTATGGAAAAAAGAATGGTTATGGATTTAAAATTAGAAAAGTAGGAAAAGGAGTATTTTTAAACCCATGGAATGGTAGTTATAATTATTTAGACGGATATTATTCTAAAAATGGAAATGAATATTCATCAGTAGGTAGAGGTTTGTTATTAGGAGAAAATTCTCCATTTAAGAATATACCATTATTAGGTCTTCTTCTTTAAGTCTTCTTTAAGTCTTTATAAAAAAAAATATATTTTTTAAAAAATATATATTTATTGTTTCCACAACGAAGTTGGATAATAAAATAAATCTAATCCACTTCTATATTTTCCATTTAATAAATCAGTAGTAGACAAATCTATAACAACAAATCCATGCTTTTTTGACCAAGCTTCATTACAAAACTTTTTAAACTCATCTTTTGGCATATCATTTGAAACATGTTCTTTATAAATATGATCTAAATTCTTTGAATCTTGTTTAAACAAGCATATAAAATTTGCATTTTCTCTTATTGTTCTCTTAGGTAAATCAAAATAATTTTGAGCCAAGTAGAAACAATCTACATTGCTATGTCTTCCTCTTATATAGTACTTTTCACACTTGTTTTGCTTTGTTAATTGTAAATCATCAAATATCATTAAATTATTTTTATTACAGTTAAGATTTTCAGGTTCTGGTACATCCTCTGCTGTTTCAAAAAATTTACACTCTATATCTGTTTTATCTTTTAAATCTCTTGAAAGGTTTTTAATAATAAACTCTGGACTTACATTGTTTTTATTTATTTGATCTTGTAAATTAAATAGTTTAAGAATAACTTCTTTTGGTAATTTATTTTCAAAAGAATTTTTTAATATTTTGTATTCAGGTTGAAAAAGTGACTTTCCAAAAACTTGTAAATTATTATAGTCTAACCAACCAGGTCTTAAGAGCAAGTTTAATAATAATGTTGTCTTTCCACAACCTGATTTTCCAACAATAATACTTCTTATACTTTTAGGTAATAACTTATTATTATGGCGTTTACTTTTATTTACATTCCATGATAAATCTATAATATCCATTTTTTATTTATGAAAAGTATTTTTTAAATAGATTTGTGTTAAATAAATTAAAATACATATATAAAAATGTACTGCGTTAAATGCAAAAGTGAAACAGATACACTCCACTTACAAAATGCTGTGAGTAAAAATAATAGAAATATGCTATGCGGAAATTGTGCAATCTGCGGAACAAAAAAATGTCAATTTACAAAAGGATCTGAAAGAGCAAAAATAAGATCCGAAGGAGGAAAAAAAGGAGGTGACTTGGTAGAATCTATTAATAAATTTACAAGTAATAGAAAATTACTTTTGCAAAAGTTTCCAGGTGAAACGCATATACCAGGTATGAACTTTGCAGGACCTGGTACTTATTTAGATGAAAGATTAACTTCTACTAAGATGCCTAAAGAATGGAGCATGCCTGTAGATAGAGTTGATAAAACAGCTTATACTCATGATCTTGCTTATAAACATTTTCCAGATAAAGAGCATAGAAATTTAGCTGATAAAATAATGCTTGAACAAATGGATGCTATACCTAATCCTACACCTCGTGAAAAATTGGAAAAAAAGATTATAAAACCTATCATATCTGCTAAAGTAAGGTTTGGTATGGGAAATAAAGAGCCAATGAGTATTAAAGAATTATGTCAAAAAAACTACCAGCGCAAAGGAAAAAAAGCAAAAACCTGAAATGGACTGATGAACTTGCAAATGAACTTCATAAACCTGTTATAAAACATTTTAGAAAAAGAAAAGTAATTTCAAATGGAATTGATGATATATGGGCTGCTGATTTAGTTGACATGCAATCTTATTCTAAATTTAATAATGGTATAAAATACTTATTAATGGTTATTGATATATTTTCAAAGTATGGATGGATCGTTCCATTAAAAAATAAGACAGGAATTGAAGTTGCTAATGCATTTAATAAAATATTTAAAGATAGAAAGTGTACAAATCTCGCTGAAGCTCCTAAATTATGGGTTGATAAAGGTTTAGAATTTTATAATAAGCATGTTAAAGCATTAGGTGTACATCTCTATTCAACTGAAAATGAAGAAAAAAGCTGTGTAGTTGAACGTTGGAATAGAACAATGAAAGAGAAAATGTTTAAGTATTTTTCTGCTCATTCTACTAGAAAATACATTGATGTTTTAGATGAAATGGTGAATCAATACAACAATACAAAACATTCTTCAATTAAAATGACTCCAGCTGAAGCAAGCAATAAAAAGAATGAAAATAAAGTTTGGTTAAATTTAAATGGTAAAGTGATATCAGAGTCTCCTCATCCCAAGTTTTCAATAGGTGATAAAGTTAGAATCGCTAAAAAGAAAGAACCATTTGAAAAAGGATATACACCAAGATGGACTGAAGAAGTATTTACAGTATCAAAAGTTCAATATACTGATCCACCCACTTATAAAATAACTGATTATAATAATGAAGAAATACAAGGTACTTTTTATGAACAAGAACTGCAAAAAACAAGTCAAGAGATATTTAGGATTGAAAAGGTTATTCGTAAACAAGGTAATAAATCATTAGTAAAGTGGTATGGGTATCCTGATACTTTCAACTCATGGGTTGATAATACAGAATTGAAAAATATTTAAATAATTTTTTACTATTAAAAAATGAACAACTCAAATGTAAATGTGAATATATGTGTAACAGCTACTTCTGATAATGCTAATACAAATACCACTGTAACGACAACAACTTCAAATTATGAAGTTGTTGTCGTACACTCTTCTGGATTTAACAAATGATACAATAAAAATATATAATTGTTAAAAAAATTTTTTTAAAAATGATTTAGATCCAGAAGGGGTCCAAAAATCACAAAGTGATTTAAATAATTTTCTTTTATATATAAAAAGAATGTTGTATGTAAAGATTGGAGATTTTAATGAAGAAAATTTATATGTAAAAGAAATAAAAAAATTATATAAACCTGTTCAATATCAAAAAATAATATTTGAATACAAATACACTCCTAAATGTTCAGGACCATTAAAAGTACAAACTCCAAAAATGTTTTCATATGGAGTTAATGATAATAGAGACATGAAAACAAAAGAAATTACAGGATACTCAATTCCTTTTGTATGTGAGAATGAAAAATTTATTAAGATGATCCAATCTATTGAAAAGTTTTGTAGAGATAAAGTTATTGAAAATGAATCAAAGTTAAAAAAAGGGGGTATGAAAAACTTAAATATTGACAACTTAAATATTTTAAAGTATAAAGATGATGATTCACATCTAATTATATATGCAAAAATACCTAAAGATTATGATAGTGGAGAGGTAGAACAAGTATTTAGATCTAAAGATCAAGATTTCAAGAGAGATAAAAATAATAATATTATAGTAGAAAGTCTTATTAAAAAAAGATGTGATGTTATTAGCTGTTTAACAATTGAAGGTGTATATGTAGGTTCATTAATTCAATCTATACAAGTTAAATTATCAGATGCAGTTTTATATGCAAAAGAGTATAAAAAAGAAAGTTCAATAATAATTGAAGATGTAGATTTAGAAAGTAAAGATGAAGAGTAATATAAAAGAGTAAATATTAATTTTATATATTAGCAAATAATATATAAAATAAGATCATTAAATGAGATAAATAATTATTATAAATATAAAAATGTATATTGAAATAGAAAAAAATAGACAAAATCCAGTTATAATTAAATTTGATGATATTATTAAACTTGATGAAAATAAAGAGTATGAAATGGCACTTGATAGATTTCAAACTATTCTCTATAGTGATTCAACTAAAAACAAAAAAGTATACATATTAAATAATCTTGTAGATGGAAAAATTGTATCTAATAATGGCAATGCTAAGAAAACGACTGTAATCTATTCATTTATACCTATTATTGTTTCTAAAAATTCAGTTATTAATGAACAACCGATATCTAAGAAATATTTTCCTTTAAAAACAAACTCCATTTCAGAAATGAAAATTGATATCATTGATAACTTTAATAAACCTATAGATTTTAATAATGAAAGTTTTACTATAGAATTTCATATAAAAGAGGTTAAAAAGTAGGTTCCTTTGGAACCCCATGCTACGCTAAGTTCCTTTGGAACTAATATAAATTTTTTAATTAAATGAATTAAAAAATTATTACATATATAAAAAATGTCAAAAACAATACATATAACTTCAAACGATACTTTTATAAATACTAATATGGTAGTTCCTATTGAACTAGATGCAGATAAAGAGTATGGAATAGCTCTAAAAAAATTGACTTATAATAGATTTATAATAAAAATACAATATATAATAGACTTATAATAAAAAATGACTTATAATAGTTTTCCAAATATTATTGAAGGATTAAACAATACTATAAATATTACTATAGAAGCTAGTGATAGTCCTGGTTTTCAACAAATTAAGATCCCAACAGGAGCATATGAACTTAGAAATATAAATACATTTGTAACTAGAAATGTAATGACTACTCTTAAAGATCAACTTGTTAAATATAAAGAGTCTTTTAAAAATTTTTCAGACGCTGAATCTTTAAAAAAAAAAGCTGTATACGATAGTATAAAACTTGATCCTACATCTATTATATTTGAAGCAAATTTTAATACTTGAAAAATCACAGATTATTATTAATAGAAGTAGTAATATTAGAATACAATTTGAAGATGACTCAATAAAAGATCTTTTAAGTTTTAATAATAGAGATCGTGATGGTAATCTTATAACATTTGACTCATCAAAAGTATATATTTCAGATAAAGTAATAGATATAAATCATGTTAATACTATTCGTGTAACAAATAACCTTATAACTGGATCAATTATAGATGGTGCATATTCAAACGTTATATATTCATTTTATCCATCTGCACCAGTGGGTTGGAAAATTGTAGAAGTACCAAATAATCCAACTTATTATAGATTATTATCAAAAAAAATTTGGGATATGAAAACAACAATAATGGATCAAGATGGACACATACTTACTTTACAAGGGGAACCAATAAGTATTGAATATGAAATAAAAGAGATTGTATCAAAATGTAAATCAGAACATCTTTTAGAAAGACAAGTATCTCTTTAAGAAGAACAAAATGAACTTTTAAAAAAACAATTAAGATAATACCAAAGTGATCCAGATTCATTAGATCCTGAAGGGATCAATGCTCCGCTATAATGAATTAAAAAATATATATATTAAATAAAATGTTAGATATAAATAATAAAGCATATACTCACAAGTATGTAGTAGGTGGAAGTGGAATATTTACAGATATAGGTAATATGTATAATCAAGCAAAATCTTCTGATTTTTTTAGAACATTATCTGGTATGAAAACAATGCTAACTAATCATTTTAATAAAAATGGACCTATAATTAAATTATAAGTCTCTTTGAGACTCAGGATCGCTAAAAGCGATCTAGCAAAGCCTAGATCCCAAAGGGATCAATAATCGCTAAACCGCTAAGTAATGCACTTAATGCATCTCGTATTTTAGCTAGTAGAGCAGCTGCTACAGAATTAGGAAAAACTGCAGTAGATGCAGCAAAGTCAGCAGGGAAAGAACTTGTAACTTCTGCAATATGTACTGCTAAAGAAGTTGTAATAAATAAAGGTAAAAAATTAATAAAAAATGTAAATAAATCATCTAAGCTAACACCTGAAAATAAACAAGAACTTAAAAATTTAATAAATACTTTAGATAGTAAATTAAATGAAGCAGTGCCAGATATTAATAATATCATGTTTGGATCATCAATAAAAAGTAAACCAGTTAGAATACAAGATTTAGTTAAAAAACATAAAGGCGATGGGCTTAGAATAGCATAATTTTATAAATAGCTAAAAGTGATTTTAAAAAATTATATTGTATATATAAAAATGGTAAAATCTGATATATTTAATATTACTGAAAAATTGAGATTTGATGAGGAAATTAAAAGATATGAAGAATATGAATTTACACCCTCTGTTAATTCAAATTTGAATTCAGGAGAAATAAGAATTTTTATCGAAAACAGTGATTCTTATTTTCATCCACATGAATCCTATTTAGAAATTGAAGAAAGACTTGTAAAAGCAGATGGCACTGCATATGCAGATACAGATGCAATAACACTAACACACAATGGAGTTATGCATTTATTTGATAGAATTGATTATAAGTTCTATGATACAGTCGTTGAATCAGTTAATTACCCAGGTGTAGCAACTACATTGATTGGAATGTTAAAATATCTAAATGACTTTCAACAATCAAAATCAATGAGTCAATTGTGGCTTAAAGATACTACAGCAACAGCAAGTTTAGTTAATAATGCAGGATTTTCAGCAAGGCAACAATTTATCTTTTAAAAACCAACTATAAAAGGTTCATTTGAAGTTAATATTCCATTAAGACATATTTTCGGACTATGATAAAATTTTTTATGGATTAAAGCACGAACTTTATATGTTAAGAGGATCTGATGATAATGCAATTTTTAAAGCTGCTGGTGTAGCTGCAGGAAAAGTAAATATTACTAGAATATCATTAATGATGAGAAAAGCAATTCCAACTTCTGTAGCAGATTTAGAAATTGTTAAACTAATTAAATCACAAGAAATACTTGATATAGGTTAAAGATCAAGGAAATTAGATAAATGTAATATTTCATCAAATAATACAACATTTGATTTTTCATTAGGAACAAGAACAACTGAAAAACCTAGATATATAATTGCTGGTTTTCAAACAAATAGAACTGGAAATCAAGAATAAAATTCTTCAATATTTGATCATTTTGATTTGAAAAACATGTGGGTTGAACTTAATGAAGAAAGATATCCTGCTACTAATTATAATTTATCATTTCCAAATATGAAAATTACTAGAGCATAAAGAAATGCATCAAATTTTGCTGAAGATTATTATAATATGACTAATCTTATTAGTCTATGTGGTATAGCTCCTTCAGACTATAGAGATTTATATCCTATTATGTATTTTAATGTAAGTAAACAATCAGAAAAAATGAAAAATTCAGTAGCAGATGTTCATATTAAGGGAGAACTTAATACACCTGCTCCAGCAGGTACTATATTATATGCTCTCATCATTTCAGATAGAATAGGAAAAATTACTTCTAATGGAGATAGATTAATATTTGATTGTTAGGCCTTAAAAAGACCAATGCTATGCTAAGTCACAAAGTGACTCAGACTTCGCTAAGTAAAGAAGATTAATTATTTTAAAAAATATATATGCGATAAAAAAAAATACTATTATTTAAA
This sequence comes from Hydra vulgaris, assembly GCF_022113875.1. Lineage (NCBI taxonomy): Eukaryota > Metazoa > Cnidaria > Hydrozoa > Anthoathecata > Hydridae > Hydra > Hydra vulgaris. The sequence continues at coordinate 41,826,747 of NC_061170.1, read as the reverse complement.
TTATTTGAAAATAATTTAAATAAATTTTCTTTATATAATAAAAATGAGTGATAAAATAAAATATACAAAAAAGTATTTATTAAATTTATTAAAAGATAATAATATTCAACAAACATCTAAAGATCCTATGGCATTAGTTATGATTGCTATGGATAATAATTTAATTGATAAAGATTCTGTAAAAACAAATATCATTACTAAAAAACAAAAAAAACCAAAGATTGAAAGAGTTAAAAGAATTAAAAAAGAAAAAATAGTAAAAGAAAAAAAATCTGTTGGAAGACCAAAATTTCTTCCAACAAAAGAAAAAAAAAAGAGATCCTAAATATCTCGCAACAATTAGAACAGATCCATGGGGAATTAAACTTACTAATATGGAAACTGGTGAAGTTAAAAATTGCAAATCATTTTATGACTATAATAAAAAAGAAAAGCGCTCTAAAAGTTATATTTTTAGTAGAAATGGGAAAATTGTAGATGGAGTAAAAATTGAAATAATTAGAGCAAGTAAAGAAAAAGATGTTGATTCATTATCACAAAATAAAATAGATAATGAAAAATAAATTATTTTTATAGACTTTTTCTATAAAAATATAATAAGATAACGTTTTTTGTATCATTTAATTTTCTTTACATAAAAAATAAAAAAATTGAAAATGATATAAATAATTTTCTTGCATATATAAAAATGGAAAATAGAAACGTAAAAGAATTAAAACAAATTGCAAGAGAGCAAAAAATTAAATATTATTATAGAATGAGAAAAGCAGATCTCATTAGAGCAATTGAGCAAGCAACTCCTATATTAGATATTCCAATCCCAAACAACATTACACAAAATACTTTAACACCCACACAATATGTTCCAATTAGTTATATTAATACTATTAAGAACAAAGTGAATTCATTTGCTAATTGGATCATAGACTATGTTCCTAAACCTATTAAAAATGTTGCTAATGAAAAACTTATATCGTTAAAGTCTACAGTTTCTAATTTGTATAAAAGATTTGGACTTAGAAAACAAATAGAATTTAAATTAACACAATCATCTCTTAAAAATGTAACTAAACAATTTTCAGCTGAAGGAGTTGAAGGATTTGATGCTTTGTCCTTTATGAAATCAGCTGAAAATAATGTCATTAAAATACTAAACAGCAATAAAGGATCAAAGATCTATATTGTTCTTTCATGTGAAATGGAGCGTACTGATCTTAAAACAGGAGAAACTATAACAACTATTGCATCATTTTCAACAAAAGCAGAAGTTGTATTAGAGTCAACAGATTTAAATGACTTTTATGAAAGAGCTGAACAAAAAATTTTAGAGTTATTATCCACATTTCAACAATTAGGATCAAGTTGGAGATTTGTATCAGTTAAAAAGATGGATATAAATATCATTGAATATAAGCCTATTAAAGGTAAATCTTACATTCCTCTTCCTAAAGAGTTGGCAGCTAAAAAAGCAATTATTAATATGAAGAATGAAGACAACGAATGCTATAATTGGTGTGTTGCTAGATTTTTAAATCCTAAAGAAAAAAATTCTGAAAGAATAGATAATGATTTAAAAGAACAATCTGAGAAATTAAATTGGGAAAAAATAAAATTCCCAGTATCACTACAACAGATTACTCAATTTGAGAAAAATAATTAAGACATCAGTGTTAATGTCTTTAGTTATGAAAATTCTGTTTATCCTTTAAGAATATCTGAAAACAAAAATAGACAACATAAAATAGATTTATTACTCATTTCAAATGATGAAACCAATCACTATTGTTTAATAAAAAGTTTAAGTAGATTACTTTCATCACAAATATCTAAAAATGAACATGAAATGTTTTATTGTAGAAATTGCTTGTTAGGATTTTCTACTGAAGAATCTTTGTCAAATCATAAATTGTATTGTGATACTCATGATTCAGTACGAATTGAGCTTCCAAAACCAAATACAATGATTAATTTTAATAATTTTAAAAAATCTATGAGAGTTCCTTTTGTAGTCTATGCTGACTTTGAAAGTTTTATTAAACCTATCAACACTTGTGCACCTAACCCAGATAAATCTTATACAAAGCAGTACCAAAACCATACACCTAGTTCATTTTGTTACTATATTAAATGCTTTGATGAAAAAATATATCAAAGTAAACTAGTTACATTCACTGCAAGTAATGAAGATGAAGATGTAGCACAAAAATATGTTAATATGCTAGAAGAAGATGTAAAAAAGATTTACAACGATTATTTAAAATTTACAAAAAAGATGATATTTACTATGAAAGACAAAAATAATTTTGATAATGCAAAAATATGTCATATTTGTGAAAAAGATCTTAATAAAGATAGAGTACGAGATCATTGTCATATTACTGGAAAATATAGAGGTGTTGCGCATAGTGATTGTAATTTACAATTTAAAATTCCAAAATTCATAAAGAAATTGTCAGAAGGAGGAAAATTAAATTGCATTCCTAACAATGAAGAAAAGTATATCAGCTTTTCTAAAGAAATTAAACTTGATGAGTTTACGAATAAAGAAGGAAAAAAAGTTGTAATTAAGAGAGAGCTACGTTTTCTCGATAGTTTTAGATTTATGGCTGCTAGTTTAGATAGTTTAACTAAAAATTTGTCAAAAGATCAATGTAAGAATATTAGTAGATACTATTCTGGAAATGAACTCAATTTATTGTTAAGAAAAGGTGTTTACCCTTATGAATGGGTTGACTCTATTGATAAATTAAATGAAACACAACTACCACCAAAAGAATCATTTTATTCAAGATTAAACAATGAAGGAATAAGTGATGAAGATTACATGCTCAAACTGTATGGAAAGAGTTTGATTGTAAAACATTTAGAGATTATCATAATTTATATAACGAATCTGATGTATTATTACTAGCTGATGTCTTTGAGAATTTTAGAGATGTATGTATAAAAAATTATAGATTAGATCCTGCTTGGTACTATACATCACCAGGATTAGCTTGGGATGCTGCGTTGAAAATAACAGAAGTAAAATTAGAATTATTAAGTGATTATGACATGATTTTAATGATAAAAGAAGGAATAAGAGGTGGAATTAGTATGGTTCCTAACAGGTTAGGAACTGCTAACAATAAATATATGGAAAATTATGATGAAAGTAAAGAATCTACTTACATACAGTATCTAGATGCAAATAATTTATATGGGTGGGCAATGAGTAAGCCCCTTCCAACACATGGATTTGAATGGATGGATGAAGAAGAATTAAAAAATTGGAAATCCACTTCTTGCATATTAGAAGTAGATTTAGAATATTCTAAACATTTACATGAATTACATAATGATTATCCACTTGCTCCTGAAAGATTAAAAATAGATAGAGTTGAAAAATTAGTAACTAATTTAAATCATAAGAAAAATTATATCATACACTATGAAAACTTAAAACTGTATGAAAGATTAGGAATAAAATTAACAAAAATTCATAGAGGAATAAAGTTTGAAGAAAGTGCATGGTTAAGTAAATACATTAAACTCAATACAGATCTTAAGGCGGTTCTCCACTAGTCGAAAAATGTCGCGGCGGGCGAAATTTTTCGCTGCTCCACATGCGCAGCTGAGTCTGCAATACAGGGATAACAATTTTGCAGGCGAAAAAAACCGCTCCGCAAAAAGTTTAAAATTTAATAACTTTTCGCTCATCGACTATTTATCGTTTTAGAACAAACCAATCACATTACTTAAAAATATTAAAAATAAAAATGGAAGTTTCTAATATAAAATTAATAGAAGATAATGAAAATGAACCTAATGAGGAACAAATTGGAAGTGAATTTGATAAAGAAAGCTTTATTGAGGCTGTTTCCAAATTTCGGTGTCTCTGGGACACAAACGAAAAAAGTTACAAAGATAGAAATGTGAAAGTAAATTCATGGAAACAGCTTTCAGTAATTTTTAATCAGGATGGTATAAAACTTTATCTTGTTAAATACACTACAAATTTTTTACAAATTTGTTTAACAAGATAATATTTTGGGTTTGTTGATAAAAAAACTCTACATATTATACATATATAATAATATAACGTAATAATAATTATATATATATATATATATATATATATATATATATATATATATATATATATATATATATATATATATATATATATATATATATATATATATATATATATATATAAATATATATATATATATATATATATATATATATATATATATATATATATATATATATATATATATATATATATATATATATATATATATATATATATATATATAGATGAATATTTTCATTTATATATATGTTTATATTCATTTATATATATGAGTTTTTTATATGTATATATATATATATATATATATATATATATATATATATATATATATATATATATATATATACATATATATATATGTATGTATATATATATATATATATATATATATATATATATATATATATATATGTTATATATATATATATATATATATATATATATATATATATATATATATATATATATATATATGTATGTATATGTTTTTTTATCAACAAACACAAAATGTATATATATATATATATATATATATATATATGTATATATATATATATATATATATATATATATATGTATATATATATACATATATATATATATATATATATATATATACATATATATATATATATATATATATATATATGTATATATATATATATATATATATTATTTTGTGTTTGTATATATACATATAATATATAATTTATGTATATACACATATATGTATATATACTTATATATATATATATAACTTTGTGTTTGATTAACATTTAATGAATTCATACATTCTGTATTTAGTATGTGTTCTACAAAAACCTTGAAGAATTTGAAAGATAATCTAAAAAAATGTTTAGATCGAAGACGAGCTCTTACAAGATCTGGAGCTGGAGCTTTTTGCTTGCTAAAATGTAAATACTTTGATCAAATAGCTTTTCTTCATGAAAAAAGTTCAAACAAACCAACCGTGAGTAACGTAAAATCGACTAGTGAATGTACAAATTCTAAAAACTTGAATGAAAGTAATGCTAGTTTGACTACAGAACTAACAACCTTGCCAATTATTTCTCAACTTTCCATCCCTGCAGATGATTCAAGCGAGAAATGTAAAGATGTACGTATAAACAAAAAGCAAAAATCAGTTATAGAAAAATCTGATAATTTTTTTTTAAAGCAAATGAAAGATCTGGACAATCGTTTAATCGATTCTTTAGAAGAAAAAAACAAAACAGTCTGTGAAATGTCTGCTTTTTGTAATAGTATTATTCCTGTGCTGCAAGGATTACCAATAAAAAAGGCAAGACTAGCTAAGTTAAAAATAAATCAACTTTTATTTGAAATAGAATTTGGAGTTGAGTAAGAAGACATTTAGAATTTTATAAGTTCTATTTTATTAGTTCTATTTATTTTCTCTTAAAGATAAAAAACAAAAATGTAATTATTATATTTAATCAAAATAAACTTTTGTTTAATTTCATTTTACTCGCTTTACAATATCTAATTGCCAATCTACTGCACCTTCTTGATTAAAAAATTCTTTAAAAGAATCCCTTACTTTTTTTGCAGTGTCAGAGTAGTTATTTGATGTATTGTTTATAACTACAAAACCATTAACACTAGGCACCTCTTTTCTCCAATCACCAAGCTGTATTCCATTCGGTCCATCCTGATCAACAAAGTTTAAAGGGCAGTAACTATTATTATTATTTACATTTTCAGTCATTAAAAAGTTATGTAAAGCAACTACAGCCTTTGTTTTTGCAATAACATTTTCAACAATAGCTATAATTGGTTTATGAAAAACACGAAATCTACTTGATGCAATACCGAAGGCATTTTCAACAACTCTTCGCGCTCTACTAAGTCTATAGTTGAAAATAAGTTTATCTGTTAAAAGATTTTTAAAAGCATAGGGCTTCATCATGTGTCTTTTCAATCCAAATGTGTCATCTGCAACGAAAACATAGGGCAAAATTTTATAAGAGTTGTTAGATATTTTTGAATCTTTTGGAATTTTTAAAAGGTTGTTCTCTATGGCAAATCCTAATCGACTATTGTTGTAAACACTTCCATTGCTTTGTCTGCCGCTATCACCGATATCTACCAGAATAAAACGGTACTTCGCATCAGAGACAGCCATCAATACTATACTATGTGTCTTTTTATAGTTAAAATAGCTTGATCCTGATCGAGCTGGAGCAAACATTTGAACATGCTTACCATCAATGGCACCAACACAGTGTGGAAAGTGCCATCTGGTTTCAAATTCGTAGGCAATTTTTTCCCACTCAGTTTCAGAATTAGGCGTTTTTACGTATTCTCGTAACAAGTTGTTCCAAATAGCATTACAAGTTTCATAAACTATTCTGCCAACAGTGGTTGGTGACATTCGATAATTAGCAGCTATTGTAGTATGTGCATCCCCAGTTGCCAAATACCTTACTGTTATAGCATGTCTTTCGTGTGCACAAATAGGTTTACGCATTTTCGTATTATTTTTTGTTATATCATGAGCCACAATTTGTAAAAGTTTTTCAAAAGTTGAAGGAGACATTCGAAAATATTTGAAAAAAATCTCATGATCATAAAGTGTCAAATCATTAATAAGAGTTTGATATTCCCCCTTCAACTTTCTCTCGTTGTAAATCTTTCTAATCCAAAAACGTCTTTTTTTCTTTTTTCTTTTTTCTCTTTGCTATATATAAATATTCGTGTATATCTTTCTGAGAAGAAGTAACAATTTTAACTTTTCCATCTTCTTCTTTTATCGCAAAATTGTAATACTTTTGATAAAGCGAATAGCGCTTTTGTTTTCATGTGGAGATTGACACATTTTTGCGGCACGAAAATTTGATTAATCTGCGCATGTGGAGCAGCGAAAAATTTCGCCCGCCGTGACATTTTTCGACTAGTGGAGAACCGCCTTAAGAACAAAAGCTACAAATGATTTTGAAAAAGACTTTTTCAAACTTATGAACAACTCAGTATTTGGAAAGACAATGGAGAACATTGAAAACAGAGTTGATGTGAGATTAGTTTCTAAAAGAGAAGAAGCTATTAAATTAGCATCAAAACCAAATTATGAAAGTAGAACGATATTTGATGAAAATTTAATAGCTATTCATATGAAAAGAACAAAACTAAAATATAATAAGCCTATTTATTTAGGTATGTGTATTTTAGATTTAAGTAAGACTTTAATGTATGAGTTTCATTATGATTACATAAAAAATAAATATGGAGATAAAGCTAAACTATTATATACAGATACAGATTCATTAATCTATGAAATAAAAACAAAAGACTTTTATGCAGATATTGCAAATGACATTGAAAGTAAATTTGATACAAGTGAATTTAATAAAGATCATCCAGCTGTTCAAAATGGATTTAAAGTAGGTGTAAATAAGAAAGTAATAGGAATGTTTAAAGATGAGTCAGCAGGAAAAACAAATTACAGAATTTATAGGACTCAGATCAAAATTGTACTCTTACAAAATAGATGAAGAAGATAAAAAGAGATGTAAAGGAGTAAAGAGAAATGTAGTTAAAAATTATATTACACATGAAGATTATAAAGACTGTCTACTTAGCAGGAGAGAACAGATGAGAAAAATGAATGTCATAAGATCTCATTGTCATGATGTTTATACAGAAAAAATAAACAAGAAAGCATTGAGTGCAGAAGATGATAAAAGAGTAATTCAAGAAGATGGTATAAATACATTAGCATATGGGCATAATAAATTAGTTCATATTGATCGCAAAGCGATCTAAAATAAACAGGTAAGCAAGCAAGTCATTTTTTATATCTTAAAAAGATCTAAAAAAAATCTAACGAAGTAATAAAAATGGACAAACATATCAATGTTGAAGGAATTATATTACCAAATGAAGCCTTAACAAACTTTCAGTTAATAAAAGCAGCGAGAAAATTAAAAATTAAAAATTTTAGAGGTGTATTTGTAAGAGATGAATTACCTAAAAATACTCAAAAAAAAGAATGTGGAATATTAAATACTGGAGATTCAAGTACAAATGAATTTCATTGGATTTGTTGGCATAAAGATGGAGATGAGAAATTAAGTTTTGACTCTTATGCACTACCACCTCCAGTTGAACTTGTTCAATATTTACACAGTCCTGTTTATTATAAATAGTAAAAGAATTCAGTTTGGAGACACTTCTTTTTGCGGACACTTGTGCCTTTATGTATTAAAAAAGCTTGATGAAGGTGTTGATTTTCAAAGTATTGAAAATTCATAATATTGAATTAAAAAAATATAGTATATAAGAAATGAGTATGAATATAGCCGGTAATAATTCATTATATGGTTACACAACAGATGGATTAAATATCAACATTAATGTTGGCAATACAGCCACTACTGATGTTGATTTAAATTCGCATAAATTAATCAATGTAGCTGATCCTACAGATACACAAGATGCAGCTACAAAGAATTATGTAGATAATAATCAGATTTCTAGCAGTTCCTACCTAAAAATAGATGGAACTAATAATATGAGTGCTAACATAAATTTGAATTCACATAAATTGATCAACATAGCTAATCCTACTAATGCACAGGATGCAGCTACAAAGAATTATGTAGATAATAATCAGATTTCTAGCAGTATGTATCTAAGAACTGATGGTTAAAATCCTGCAACTGCTAATATAAATTTAAATACAAATAAACTCATCATTGTAGCTAATCCTACTGATGCACAAGATGCTGTTACAAAGAGCTATGTTGATGATATGCAAAATCAAAGTTTAGATATCATTCCCAATACAAGTTTAATATGCTTTGGACAAAAATCTCAAGCATTCTATGCAACTCCAAGATCATATACTATTTTTAGCTATAGTGATAGTTCAGGAATTCTAAAAAAACTGTGGATTGCATTTACAGGATCTACTATTGCACCTAATACTGTACCAGGTAACTTGTTTTTAAAAATATATGCTGACAATGTACTTTGCATAGGTAATGATTCTATTGTAACAGATGGTGCAGGTATTAATAATACAGCTTTAGCTTGTGATTTATTAATTGCACCACTTGGTGGATCCTATTATGCAAATCCTTTACAAGGATGTAATGTATTTAGTTCAAGTGCATTAGGAGGATATTTTACATTTGATCTTCCTTTTACATCAAGTTTGAATATACAATTATACAATAGAACAGGCAATTCAGTGACCTTTTGGTTACAACCTTTTATCACAAGAACTTCATCGTTACAACAAACATTAACTAGTATTAATCCTCTAATACCTCGATCCATCTCATCCATTAAGTTGTATTCATCAACATTTAGATATGTAAATACAACTTATGGTAGTGAATATATGCTAATGAATGTTATGGATAAGGGAAACGGAGTGTATTTGAAATACATTAGAATGCATGTTGTTGGAGGATCTGGAGACTGGTGGGAATCTAGAGTTCGCATCTATGATGGATATGGTGCTCCTACCAATACTAACTCTGTCATTCAACCTTGGACACCTTATAATAATAATGGATATACTACATTTTCTGGATATGATGTTAACAGTCGATGTATCTACGTTTCATCAGGTTTAGAAGATTTTTATCTCTCTTCATGGAATGGATCTAATTTAACCTCATTTAATAATACATCAGCAGGATTAATTAATAAATCAACCAGCACAATTGGTCCTACAACTACAATTTCATTTTATAGAAACTTTGATTCATCTGAAAGTATGCCTAGCGTTGGTAGTGGTAGAAGAATGGTAGTGACACTTAACTCTGGTGATGCACAAGTTGGACAATCTGGGAGCTATGCTTTATTGTTAGGACAATGCTTCTACTATGCGTAAGCGCTAGGCTACTACGCGTAAATTCTTAGCGCATGCGCATTAAAAAAATAAAAAAAATTTTGAAAATGAGTTAAATAATTTTCTTGTGTATATAAAAAAGAATGAATCTAGAAAATAATATTGAGATTAATAAAATATTAAAAGAAATATTAAGATTAATAAATGGAAAATCAAATATTATTGATATTCGTGATATTGAAATAATTGAAATTAAAGAAATATTAAGATTAATAAAAGAAGAATTAAATATTATTGAAGATGATGAAATATTAAGATTATTAAAAGAAAAATTAAATATTATTGATACTCATGATGATGAAGTTAATACAAAAATTAAAGAAACATTAAGATTAATAAAAGAAGAATTAAATACTATTGATACTCATGATGATGAAGTTAATACAAAAATTAAAAAAATATTAAGATTAATTGATACTCATGATGATGAAGTTGATACAAAAATTAAAGAAATATTAAGATTAATTGATAATTTTAATATCAAAATAATTGAAGATGATAAAACTATAGAAATTAAAGAAATATTAAGATTAATAAAAGAAAAATTAAATATTATTAATACTTATGATATTGAAATGTTTGAATATGATAAAGATTTTTTAAGCTTAAAAAAAGGATTAAAACAAATTACTAAAGATTTAATAATAAAATTTAAAAAATTCAGTATATATAAAACAGGAGAATATGAACTAGACTCATGTATAGATTACATAACGAAAACAATAATAAATATATATAAACATATTAATAAAAAAGAATTATTAGAATTAATAAGACCAGAATTATTAATATTAGAAAGTGAAATAAAATCAACAGAAGATATGTTGTTTAAAATATGTAATTATCAACATTTAATTATAAAAGTAGATATTTTAATAAAAATAATAAAATGCTTGTTAGAGGAGGATAGTATTAACACATGGATGATAGAAGCCTTTAGTAGTAGAGATTAGTAGACAATCTGTTAGACAATGTTACTACTACGCGTAATCACTACTATACTTAAATACTAGCGCACAAGAAACAGCAAGAAAAGTTATGTGATGTCACACCTTTTTTCGACAAGAAATAAAAATTAACACTTATTTTAAAAAATTCAATTTTTTAAAATAAAAAATTATTTCTTATCTAAATAATTTATACACAATATGGATAACATTGAACCCTATATTAATATTAATATATGGTTGAAAATATGGCTGAAAATGAAAATGAGCTAGAACCGGCAATCTCCTACTACTTTAGTCTCATCATTTTACTGTGACTGTTCCTAAGTGCTCCAAAAGTTTTTATTTGTCTAGTTTTTTTCCTCAAACATCAATTCTTTGGAATTTGCTTCCTTCAACTTGTTTTCCTGAATCATATAACTTGCAATCTTTTAAGTCGTCTGTTAACCGTTATCTTGCTTTATAATTTTCATCTTTTCTCTTCTAATAACTTCCAACTTAAGGAGTGGTTGCTTGCAGCCTTGTTGGGAGTGAAGTTATTTACAAATAAAAAAAATATATATATAAAATTATGTCAATTCAATTGCTAATTTTTATTTTTGCATAATTTATGGTGGGATCAATGGTTTGTCTACAAGCATCTATCTAACCCATTCACTCACTATTAAATAAAAGCTTTAATATTTTTGATATGCCCAACTACTGAATATAATAAAAAGTATAAAAACAAAAAATTTTTGTCTACAGCAAAAAGTTTTGCGTTGTGCCTCCATTATGGATAAATTAATATGGTGTAAAATTAAGGGATCGCCTAAAAAGCCGAATTCTAAAACGCCGAAAAGCCGAAATGCCGAAAAAAATGGCGTAATAATAGACTTCGGTAACCGTCAAAAAAAACAACGAAAAGTTAAATATCCCCCGGATTTTTTATTGCGCATTTGTAAATGCAAAGTTTAAAAGGACTTCTGTCCTTTTAAACTTGGCAAAAGCCAAATTTGGTTTTTGGTTCTGTCCTTTCAAACTTTCGCGAATAAAAATAGAAAAAGAGACGAAATAAAAATTAATGTTATAAAATTATTTTGAAACTTTTTTGCTAATTTTATATTTAGTTGTGTTATCGAAAAAATTTGCGTAAAAATTATTAACTAATTAAATATTAAAATTTTTAATTAGAGTTATTCATTATGACCAGGGTGAACCATAAAGCAAGCGAATTCTCATAAATAATTGCACAAGAAAACTGTGTAAAGATAAAAACCCTTGTTGTTGTGTAAGAGAAACTACTGGTACACTACAACAATTCTAACCAAACTTGGTCCTTAAGCAGAGAACATCTTTTATGATAATATTTCTTGTTATGCGAGGTTGGAAAATATTCTATGTAGGCTTCAAACTCATGTAAGAATGAATCCTTGCACACTGAGCAACATTGACACAAGATATCTTTGAGAATCTCTACCAATAATTTGCGCCTTCTACAAATCTTTTCCCGCATTCAAAGCTTTTGTGAGCAATGTTAAACAGACCAAAACATTGAAACATCGCAAATGACAGAACAAAATATACCTTTTAGCTTTTTTGGTCTCATTAAAGAGTTAAAGACTTTTTAGAAAGAGTTTTTTAATATACCTTGTTTTAAATATATATGGGTTTGAATCACATCAATTATTTCATTAAATAGAATAAAGCCTCGTGTAATCTCTAAAATACGCGGGCAATTAATTGCAACATATTTTTTTTCTAAGATTAAAGAGTTAATTCTTATAAATTTTAGGTCGCTGAATTCGAAAAAGTTATCAAAAAAATTCCATCATGAAAGGTTTTTCTAAAAAACGCAAAATGCTGTGGGATTGTTTATTTTAGGGCGCAAAACGGGGTTTATTGCCAAAATATTTATTATTTTATTTATTAACTTATTATAAGGTAATTTTATGTTTCGTAGGCTAAAACAAAATATTTAGTAACTCATGAAGATAATATTAGTAAGCGTTGAACCATATATATATCGAGATTTTCCATAGTAAGTATGGAAAATCCCGATATATACAAAACAACAATGAAATAATACTGAATTTGTTAAAAATGTGTACTTGTGTATCTTGGTGTGAAGATAGGCAATCAAGACAAATCTTGGGCTCCGCATGGAGTTTGTTCAGGGTGCGTTGAAGAACTTAGAATGTGGTCAAAAGGTAAAGTTAAATCTTTTCGTTTTGGTGTACCCATAATCTGGAGAGAGCCTCGAAACCACAGCGATGACTGCTACTTTTGTTTGTGTTATGTGCAGGGGTATAGTACCAAAAATAAAAAACAAATTTTTTATCCAAACATGGAATCGACACTCCACCCAGTCCCTCACGGACCTGGCATTCCTGCACCACAAGCACCCCAAAGTCTAGATGATTTACCATCATTAGAAAGTGAATCAAAAGAAAGTTCTTGTGACGAGTTTCAGTTAGGCGACTACAGTAGTCCTCAATATTTTTCTCAAGATGAATTAAATGACCTGATCCGAGATTAAGGACTCTCAAAACAATCTGCTATTCAAAACATATCTGCAAAATAAATATTTTGAGCCCTTATTTTCCTCAATATGGTGAGATGGTCTATTGTTCCGATAACAATGGGTTAATATCCATGTTCAAAGTTCAACATATGGCTGAAAGTTGGAGACAGATTATTGATTCTTCAAAAAGAAGAATAAAAGCTTTTTTACTTCACAACAAGAATAAGTACGCATCAATACCCGTTGGTCACTCAGTGCATTTGAAGGCAACTTATTGTAACTTGGCATTGATCTTGGATTAATTAAAGTACAAAGAATTCGAGTGGACAGTTTGTGGGGATCTTAAAGTAATTTCTATGATACTTGGACAGCAAGGTGGTTACAAAAAATTACCCTTTTTTCTTTGTTAATGGGATAGTCGTGCTAAAACTAAACACTGGAAGCAAAAAGTGTGGCCAAAAAGAACATTGAAGATCGGAGATGAAAACGTGCACTTTGAATTTTTGGTTGATCCTAAAAAGGTCCTTCTACCACCACTCCATATCAAACTTGGCATGATGAAGCAGTTTGTGAAGGCATTGCTAAAAGATGGTGAGACATTCAAATTTTTTTCAAGCAAGTTTCCTGGTCTGTCTGAAGCAAAGCTGAAAGAGGGAGCTTTTGTTGGTCCTGACATTCGTGAGCTAATGAAAGATAACAACTTTGAAAATATGGTGAACTATGTTGAGAGGTCAGCATGGAATTCTTTTAAAGACGTAGTAACAAATTTTCTAGGGAATCAGAAAGACTCGGACTTAAAAAATATTGTAGAAAATATGTTGTGCAATTCTAAAAATCTGGGATGCTCAATGAGTTCAAAACTCCATTTTTTGAACTCCCATTTGGATTACTTCCCGGAAAATCTTGGTGCAGTTAGTGAAGAGCAAGGTGAGAGGTTTCACCAAGATATAAAAGAAATGGAGAGAAGGCATCAAGGTCGATGGGATACAAATATGATGGGCGACTACTGCTGGATGCTGCATAGGAAAATGTAACATCCCACAAAAGAAAAAGCTCTAAACGAAGCTTCGAAACTAAAAAAACTAGATTTTATAAAGCTTTTTTTTAAAAAAACTAGATTTTATATAGTTGTGTATAATGTATACAAATTATTTTATGATTTAAAATGAACCAAATTTGCATAATTTTACCATTTTTTTTCTTCTTATGATTATTGTCTAAATAAGTAGTGTAAGGTGGGCTTTGCTCATATTTAATTTTCGACTTAGCGGAAAATCCTTACGTAATGGGTCGAAATGGATGGTATTATTGAAATTATTTTATGATTTAAAATGAACCAAATTTGCATAATTTTACCATTTTTTTTCTTCTTATGATTATTGTCTAAATAAGTAGTGTAAGGTGGGCTTTGCTCATATTTAATTTTCGACTTAGCGGAAAATCCTTACGTAATGGGTCGAAATGGATGGTATTATTGAAATCAGCATACCAAAATACATATAATTCACCCATTCAAAAAAAAAAAAAAGTTTTAATTTGCAGACCTGTGTAATTAATAAATATATTTTAAAGCTCCATTATTTATAAAAACTTAAAAATTTTAGTAGTAATAGCAAATATAAAATGCGAATTAAAAAAATATTGGCAGTACCCACATAGACCGTAATAAATTTTTAAATGTTAAAACTTTTTTTTTAAAAGTTAGTTATTAGAGAAATAATTATTTAGCACCGATACTGTTACTTACTAAATTAATTGATGATGTCAAGTGTAGGAATAAAAAAAGAGTTTCTTTAAAATTACAAATAAAAACGTTTTTTCATATTTTGGAGCACTGTTAAATAATATATAACAAAAACGAATAAAATGCAAAAGAGTAAGAAAACCCAATTTACTATGTGAAACATAATTTTTAATTTTGGAACTGAAAAACTGATATTGTTACATTAACTATGCACAACATCCTGTGCTGAACACAACCAGCCATATAATAAAGGCTACCATTCACCTGATTATTTACAAACTAATTGTCTTTTTTTAATTAATCACATATGTAAGTAATTTCATCTTTTATCAGGTCGATCGTGCAACGATCTTTATGCTAGAGCAACGACAATCAGTTTCTTCAATGAATTCATGTTTGCTGAGTAATTTCAACCGTTGAAGACTAAAACTGTTCATTGTTCGTTTTGCTGATATAACATAATTATCGCCATTTAGTATCTACAGATAAATAAATATTTCATAATATTTAATAATAAGGCTAAATAAATTGGATTGAATATGAAGTGATTGAGTTTTAAAAAAATTTTCCAATTCTTCGTCCTGATAAATCAACTACAAAAGTCAGAATTGTATTTGATGGATCTGCAAAATATAATGGTAAATCAATTAATGATGTTATTTATCAAGGTCCAAAACTTCAACAAGACCTTGTGACTGTTTTGCTGAGATTTCAAAAATACCCAGTGGCTTTAGATTGTGATATAGCAGAAATGTATTTAAAAATTGTAATATATAAAGATGACCAAAGGTACTAATAAATTTTATGGAGAAACCTAGATCGAACTGCTGAGCCTGAGGTATTTTAGTTTAATCGACTGGTATCTGGAATCAACTCAGCACCTTTTATGGTTCAATTTGTAAGCAAGAACACGCAAGAAAGTATGCACGAAAATTTCCTCTGGCTTCTGAAGCTGTTCTTGAAGCAACTTACATTGACGACACAATAAATTCTGTAGTTGATGAAAAAATAGAAATTCAATTATACAAGGAACTCACGCTACTATGGGGTTCAGCAGGAATGTTTGCACAAAAGTGTCTTTCAAACTCGGTCAAAGTTCTTAAAATAACACCAGAAAATTGTGCAGAACATATAAATTTAGATTCTGGAGAATTGCCTGCAATAAAACACTTGGAGTTGTCTGGAAAGCAAAACCTGATTTATTTAGTTTTCATTCTGTAGCAACCGAAGAAAATACGGTATATACAATAAGAATTTTGCTTAAAAAAATGGCAACGTTGTTCGACCCATTGGGTTTTTTAGCACCATATATTGACCTGTGTGATCATAATGTCAAAAGCCCGAGTAAGCCTATTGCAATCTATTAGTATACCAAGACTTGAGTTGCTTGGAGCTGTCCTCGGTTTACGACTTGCAGAGAAGATTGTCAAAGTATTGAAGCTGGAAACTAAGGACGTAACTATATGGTGTGATAGTCTTAATGTTTTATGGTGGATAAAAAATCAAAGTCGAAACCATTTGTAACCAACCGCGTTGGATTCATTCAATTTAAGACTGAACTAAAATAATGGAGATACATACCAACAAAAAATAATGTAGCTGATTTATTAACAAGAGGAACAACAGTTAAAGAATTAGAAAGTAATAATGTATGGTGGCATGGACCAAGTTTCATTAATTCTTTAGAAGAAAAATGGCCACAGAATCACATTGAAGTCTTACAAGCGGCTTCAATTAAAGTAAAGAAAAATCCAGTATTAACGAATTTCGCATTATCCACTGAAACAACAAAGCAATTGCTTGATATAAACAAGTTCTCATGTTGGAAAAAACTTATCAGGATAAACGGCTGGATCAATCAGTTTATAGGAAATTGTTGATTTGAAACAGACTTTTGTAAAAAGGGCGATATAGCAGCTCATGAATATCATGAAAGCAAAAAAGAAGTCATAGCTAAAGCTCAAAAAGAAAGCTATAAAGAAGAATATAGCAACATTGAAAAAGAAAAACCGATATCGATATCAAGCAAAATCATTTCTTTAAATCTGCAAATTGACAAAGACGAATTAGTGCGTTCATGTAGTCGATTGCAAAATACCCATTACTCACCCTACGATGTAGGGTGAGTAATGGGTATTTTGCAATCGACTACATGAACGCAATTTTTTCAGCTACATGAACGATGAATTTTTTCACTACATGAACGACTTTTTTCAGCTTTTTTCAAAAGCTGAAAAAAGCTCTAAAACAATTTTTCTGTATAAATGTTTTAAAGCTCACTTTTCCATTATTTTTTAAAAGGCTTCACATTAGGTTAATACTTAAATAGAGACAATTGCTAAGGTTGTTACTAAGAATTTTAAAATAACCTTGTTTTTTAATACTTATTTAGGGAGTTTTTATTAGCTTTTAAAGAAAAGTGGTGCTAAATTAGGTAGAAGTTTAAAATTAAAAAAAAATACATATTGTGCTTTTAATAATACCACCATAATAAAAAGACACATTTTTAAGATCTTCATAAGGTATTTGTATTTTTTTTTTCTAAAATCTGCCTTTAGGTATTTAAATTTTTTTTTTAGAACGTATCTTAGATCAGAATGCAGATTTTTAATTACACCGCGGTTATTGTTCCAACACCGGATCATAGATGTTAAATGTAAAATGTCCTAAGCGAGAAATCAAAGCCTTGTCACGCGTCATGAAAATATCCTATTTTTTATGCAGATCCGTATATTTGGTTCTTAAACAAATTCAAGCGGATCCCAAAATTTTTATGCAGATCTTGATAGCAATTGAATGCGAACAAAGCGCGCGGTTTTTCTATGATTACTAATTAAAAAAAAGTTTATGTAGTACTTAAATGAATAACCTGGTAAAAGTTAACAGATATAAAAAAGTTGAAAATAATAAAAATAAATTAAAAAATTGTAAATTTTATAAAAACCATGCTTCAAACGAATCAAAAAAAATTAGAAACGAAACGAAAAAAAAAATCCATTTTTTAATTAGGATGAACAGTATACTTTGTAAGTCGGCCAGTTTGAACATCTAACGTGGCTTTTTCTAGTCGACAGCCTAAATTACAATTTGAATTTGAGAGTAATAAAATTTAAGACATGAAAACTATTGACAATACTTTAAAAACATTATATATATATTGATCAAAATAAACGCATTAGAGTTATTCCAGATCAATTCATCTAGTCTATTAAACCACGTGTCTTACTTGATACATGGTTTATCTTTTGACATGTGATATAGAGAGGGAATCTTATGGTCGTCCGGGACACGGAATGAATCCACTTAAACTTTAAAACAAAAGTCCGGCGGGACGGCATTTTTTAATCAAGAGTGTTTATTAATAAAACCATGGAAGTATAAAACAGATGGAAGTTCATCGAGCCGCAAACATCAAAGCAATTTTAAGTCGTCTCGGGAGTATGCTTGTAACCGACAATTAAAAAAAAAACAAGTTTCACTGGATAAAAAAACAACAAAATTCACTGAAATGATCTTTATTAAAACATTAAAAAATGAATTATTCTAGGGATATGTTGCAAATTTTTAACCATTAGTATTTGCAATTATTCAACAAAAGGTTTATTAAAACTCGGTAATTAAATAGAACCACTTGATTTTAAAAGCATATTTTAGTTTAAGCTTCTTTTCTTGCTTCAAGTCATAACACGACGTTTGATAAAAAAGACAACTAAAACAATTTTTAAAAATGTGAAAAAAATTGTTTTTTAAGTAACTAAAGTTTAAAGTTTTATTAGCTGTATATGATAACTCCATTCATTCTTGTAGTACTCCATTCATTTAATATAAAGTTTATAAAAAAGTTGTTGTTTGCCGTTACGTTGCGCCATTTTTAATGTTTTTCTTGAATATTATTGGCGAACCTTCAAAATACTATATTTTTAAATTATTATAAACGTATCTATTTGCGTCAACGTTTAAAAATTAAGCGTTTAAGTACAGTCTTGATGTCGTTTTCTTATTGTTTACGAAACAAAAGGTTACAAGCATAGTCCCGAAGAATTTCAATGCGGTTGAACTTCCATCTGTTTTATACTTCCATGATAAAACCTTATTTTGAATTACGGAGTTTTTATTTCTTCACTAAAAAAATCTTATCTTGCGTATTAAGTGAAAAAATTTCCTTACCGGTTTTTCCTTAAAAATTTCCTTTACCGTAGTAAGAAGTATTCTTTGATTTAAGGAAACTTATTTCCTTAAGTCCAAATAAGGTAAAAACAAAGGAAAATTTAAGGAAATATTTTATGGTACTCGATTAAAACGTACTTCCTTAAAAAAATGTGCGCTTTTAGTGTTTCAGTAAAGGCGCTGATATCGTATGAAATGATAGATATACATTATAAATAAAAAATTATTTATTAACGAAAATTATTGTTATTTTTAATATTAGAAAACAGTAAATTGTTTCCTAATCGTCATGGAGTATTAGAAAAAAATTGAATAAGCTGGTATAATTATAATTAAGTAAAACTACTTGTATGTGTATATACACATACATGTTCTTGAATATACACACACATGAATGTGTATATACACAATCATGTATATGTGTATAATGTTAAATGCTCTCCCGCGGTGCTCTATGATAAGACCGTAAGAACTTCTGGGAGCACCTAAATACATACAAATACGTAAATATTTTCTAAATAGATATTAAAAAGTAAATAGAAGCATTTTCTGTATGTAACTTGCTATTTATGTAATTATTTGTTTTGTAATTAGTAAGCTTATGTTGTAGAAATTAATTTATTAATTAGCTGTGGCAAGATTTTCGTTATTTGTATCCTGATGCAAGTAATTGATTTGTTATGTGTATAGGAAATTTGATAACTTTTGTGCTACATTATTGTTCAAAATCAACTGTCAAATACCTTCAAGAATGTAACATTGAGGGAGTTATTGGAGTATCCAGTAAGGTAATATACAAGTGGTCTAAGTAGTGATATGCATATATGTGTAATTTGATGTTGACTGTTAATAACAAAAAAAAAAATTGCATATTGTACAGTGTAATTAGTAGACTTATTGCATTTTTTATAGGTGGACAGACTACAGTTGGTGTGAAAACATTGCTATACCTGTCGCCGATGAAAGGAAAAAAGCACCAAACTACAAAGGAGTTGTTTGATTTGCTAATTGCATATGGAACGCTAAGCATTTTGGATGCATTGTTGTTCATATTTGTTAAAATATAGTATCTAGTTTTCTTTTTTTAGTACATAAATCTACATTAATCTTATAAAGTCTTTATTTTCAAGTTAATACTAACTTAAAACTAATTTAATATAATATTTATAGCAAAAACTGAATACTTTAAATTTGAATAGAATTGGAAACGTCCTAGTTTGTACTACATGTACTTATTTTTTATATTTAGCTTAGCACTGATCCGTAAAACTTAGCTCATCACAACCTGTACCTAGAATATTTGTTGAATAATCTCGACAAGATCACTTGGAGAATTGTATGCAACGGAAAAGTTTGCTTGCCTGAATTTTCGATTGTGGAATGCTTAGATTAAATGTTTAAGTTGTGTTTGATATTTTATTTGGAGTATGCTTACGGTTTAGAGATGTTTTTAAACTTTTGCAATTTAAAATACAATTTAAAATTTGGCATGGAAAGAATGGTTGGCACCTTCAACAGTGTAGCTTGACTTTTTCAACTGTAGCATATACTAACTAGTGATCACCATTGACGATGTATGAAAACATGGCGTAGTTAAAGTGCCAACAAACTTGTATAATTAATTCAGTTTTGTTATTTTGTGTGCTCATCGTACTACAGTTATTAGATTGTATTAGCTTGAATATTTGGCTGCATGCTAATGCTGCAGTTGTTAAATTGTATTTACAGGAATATTTGACTGTGTAAATTACTTTTTAAATTTGCATGCATATGCTGCATTTATTACATTGTATTCACTTGAATATTTGGCTGTGCAAATGGCTGTGTTATTTTGTGTGCTATTTGTGTGTGTTATTATACTTTGTAATACTTGTAATCTTGCAACTTGTTCCCCAATAAGTTATTACTATAGCAGCCATTTTGCTAAACACTTGTCACTTTTTGTAGTTTTGATTTAATAATTATTTAAATCTTGGGTGCTACCCATCGTGCAACTATTTTGTATTGTAACTTTAGTACATGTTTCAAAATATTAAAGGCCGTTTTCCACAAGACGAAAATTTCGCGCGAAGCGAATTTTTTCGTCGATAAGCATGCGCAGATTAAACATTTTTAGCAATGATGCTGATTTTTTTTCGCAACTGCGTTTCGCTGCAGCGAAAAAAAAAGTCGGATTCATTTCGACTTTTTGCGAATCGCCATAAGCAATAAACCAATCAAGTTTGAATATTATATCACGTGATGTCAACAGTAAAAAAAAGCGAAAACATGTTGTTTTTAAAGTAAGAAAAAACAAAATTCTTAATTTGGCGTTCTTATTAATTTTATATGAACTCACTCTGAAAATTGGCAAGCATGAGTAAATTCATCAAACAAGGAGCAAAATTTATTTAAAAAAATGACCACACTTATATAAAAAAATAAATCAAGAATTTACCAATTTAAATTCAAAATTAAGTTCAAGTGGCCACTCGAAGGTAAACCTTTTTGTGAAAAACCCTACATAGAGTTAAACCCTGCTGTTCATTCTTACATTAACAGTTTTTTTAATAGAAATGTTCATATCAGAGTTTAGCATTTATTTTCTTATACTTTCTTGTAAAAAAAAAACCTTATATTAAATGATTATATTACAAAATGGTATTACATCTTACATATAAAGACAGAAGTGGTAATATTAATGCATGGAAAGAAATTTTCACATGCTTTAAAGTAGAAAGCATGCTAAAAAAGTAATAACTGCTTTTAGTTAAACATACAGCGTAAACTTATTGCTGCAATTTTATTGTTAACAACGAAAAAAAAGTAGCGAGAGTGGAAATCAAAACAGCGTTTCGTCATACGCTATTCGCGCGAATATTTTGTCTTGTAGAAAACGGCTTTAACCTTGGTGTTGCCAAATGACACAATTTTGTTTTGAATTTAAGCGATCAAAACAATATTGTTTTTTAGTATTTTTTAGTATTTTAGTCATTTTTTTAATTGGTTAAAGAAGTTGGGAGGTAAAAAAGAACAGGTAGTACTCTCGAGTCCTTAATACAAGGCGAGTGGGATTAAAAAAAAAGACGGAGGGGAATTTTAGTTCAGATCTAATAAACGAGGGATTTTAATGAAAGGTAGGGGGGGGGGAAACTTGTTGTAAACCCTTTCTCTTTATCCTTCATTAAATAACGTTGCTGTTGATGAATTTAATGCTCATCACAATGAGTGGCTTGGCTCTTGTGTCAGTGACTCTGCAAGCGTTAAGGCCTACAATTTTCTCTATTTTCTCAACTTTCTCTAAGACAAAAAGTCAACCTTTTAACTTGCTTTCCAGACAATCTGAATCATTTACCTTTTCTACTCAATTTATGTTTGGTTTCTGATCCTAGTCAGTGGTCAGTTTCTCCACATTAACACATTAAGGTGCTTTTAATCACATTTCGATCTCTCTAAAACTATTATTTCATTCTTCTTTATCACTAGGATTCCCTTATCATCGTACCTTTTACAACTACTTTAAAGATTACTGGACTCTTTCCGTGATTTTCTTTGTGATGGTCCTTGGGTAGATCCTTTCGTCTTTTTGCTGATAAATATGCTTCTTATGTATCCTCTCGGAATCAAGTTGACATGAAATCTTTTAATCCCTGTCGACGATTCCAAATCAAATCATTGTGCTGCTGCAGTCTCCAATCAAAATTATTACTTCCATATCTATTTCTATTCTTCTTATCTATAGGAAAAACAATTCTCTAGAAAACAGACATCTGTTTACTATTGCTAGAAACCGTTGCAAAAAGTGTTTGTCTAACGTCCGGAGACTTCTGGAGAATCTTCAAAAGCGTCTATAATAAAGATCAATCTGTTATTCTTCCTCACTTGCATGGTTCAGATATTGTTTCCCTATCTAAAGACAAAGCTTTATTGTTTGCTAAGAGCTATTTATTAAACTCTTACTTTTATTCCACTTATCACATCCTACCTGATATAGCTGACACACAGGTTGATCCATTGTTTGACATTCGTATCACTCCAGCTTCTGTACCTAAAGTGATTTCCTGTTCAGACTCTTCTATAGCTTGTAGTTAGGACAACATACCTATTATGGTCTTACAGAAGTGTTCTCCGGAGCTGTTGTCTATACTTGTCAAAACTATTATCAAAGATATGTTTTTTAGCCTGCTCGAAAGCGGCATCTATTTTAAAAATACCTGGGGAGTGATTTGACTTGTCTAACTACATTCCCATTAGTCTAGCAATAAGAAAATTTGTAAAATAGTTATCATAAGCCATTGCTTGAAATTAAGTTAAAGGTTAGTAATCAAATTAAGTTTAAGGTTAGTAATCAACCTTAAGGTTAGGATCATAAGAATTAATAAGCAGAATTTCATTACTTACCATAAGCGATTGGTGTAACCTTAAACAATGTATGAAGAGGAACTTTGATGCGGCCAACTTCATCTAAATATTTTTAAGTAAAAGTATTAACCAACCAATCGAGTGTATAAATAGATAATTGTTATCATAATTTCATTTAAGAAAACTTGACTTACCATTTTTTAACAATTGATTTCACTTATTTACTTTATTATACTTAAATACTCAATTTGTTTTTATACTTGTTAAGTCAATTTATTACAGGAGGCATCCTTAAATTACGTACGCAGTAAAACCATTGGTTTAGGATCTTCCTTTCCCCCTTGTATAAACCTGTACGCTTTTGAAGACCCCCTCCTCCGCGTACGTGCACATTATTTTTTTTTTACAAAATTAACTTGATTTCTTTATTTTCTCCTTCATTATTTATTTATAAAGAAATTTAAAAAAAAATGTGACTGAAGCCAGAAAAAATAAAAAAAATTCTGATTTGTTACACACGTAAAATTCAATGTTTTTAAAAATAATAAAATCAAGTTTAGGAGAGATAATCAAACTGCATCGTACTAGCTGTCTTTAACACCCCGTCTCTACCACCTTGTACGCGTTTGTACACTTTTGGGGAACCTCCTCCCCCCATATCTACAAACATAATTTATGGATGGCTCCATAACTTATAAAAGAATAAAACATTAAATTTTAACTTTTGTATTTAACATAGATGAGTATTTGACTTAATGAAACTTGAATAAATTAAAAAGCAAAAAAAGAAAAAAACTTGTTTTAAAAATTGATAATATTTGCATTTAAACATATTTGTTTAAATGCAAAAGTTGCCGTTTTTAAAATTTTATGTAAAAGTATATAACTTTCAAATTAATGACAAAAAACATCCGGGAAAATTAAAGTAGTTTTGCGTGAATTTCCGGAATTCCGGGAAATCCCGGAAAAAACTCATCTATGATTTAACAATTACTAATTCATTTATAATAGGTATATGTTAATTCACTTTGATTTTTAAAACTTTCAATAATAGATATCAACATAATCTCTTTGAATTTGTTCAATCTTTTTAATAAATTAGTTTGCTTTTTAAACTGGTGACAAACTACACTTTGTTATTCTTATATTTTAATCAGAATAAGAGTAAATCTTTAAACTACCTGGATTGTGTTCTAAGAAGTAAGCCATTAGACATCGAATAGTTGTCTAAAAAACAAGATTTTTTTTTAAATATATATATATATATATATATATATATATATATATATATATATATATATATATATATATATATATATATATATATATATATATATATAAATATCAGTCATATTATTTAACTATTCGGGAAATATTATCTATAGATTTGGTAAAATAACTTAAACTTTCAAGGTGACAGAACTGAGATAGAAGAGAGAGACAGGGTAACAGTACTGAGACAGAAGATAGAGACAGGGTGAGAACTGAGAGTGCATCAAACATTTTTTGCATTTATTTTGATGAAATCAATGCATTTTTAACTGTTTCTGTGGAAAATTTGTTGGAGAAAAATCCTAATTTTAGTTTAACTGTTGAGTTAGCTGTTTGAATTATTTGTAACTAAAATTTTCACAGTTTTTAAAAAACAGTTCACAGCATAGAAAAGCTTACTAAAGAATAATGCTACCATTCAAAAAGAAAAATGCTACTCTGCAAAAAAATTGAAAAACAAATTGAAATGAATTACGAATAGGAATTAAAAAAACCCTTAACTTGGAAACAAGAACAAAAAACTATTTGCTGGCATTACTTAAACTCGTTAAAATAACTATTTTCATAATCATATATTTTAAAAAATTTAAATGGCATATTATTAACTTTTCCTGAAGTAGTAAAAGACTGATGAATATTTAATAGTTTTATGACGTATAACTTAAAGAGTTTTATGACGTATAACTTAAAGAGTTTTATGACGTATAACTTAAAGAGTTTTATGACGTACAACTTAAAGAGTTTTATGACGTATAACTTAAAGATTAAATATCGATATATTGACCAGTGAACCAAATAATATTGATCAGTTAAATGAATATAACATCGATCAGTGAAATGAATATAACATCGATCAGTGAAATGAATATAACATCGATCAGTGAAATGAATATAATTTTTCAATAGAACAGTCACAGTAAAAGGATGAGACTTCATTGATTGACGAGTAACACAAGCATGAATTTTAGTAAGAAGCACAAGGGACGCAAACTCTTTAGAGCAGTGCAGTTGTAGTATTTACAGAAAAGAAAAAGAGAAGCAACATTACGACAATGTGATAATGACCGGATGTTGGCTGGAAGAGCAAGTTCAACTATGTTTACAATGCGTTTTTGCACCTTGTATAAAACAATGATATATTATATAACTAGATGTCTAACTTCATTACGAAAAGTGAAGCCGCTTTTTGCCCTTTTTACAAATGGCGGATTAAATTTGTAAACAAATATTTTTAACTTTTCTTTTCTTAAATGAAGTAAATATATTTTAAATTTAAATACTATTTACGTTAAAGTGTTAAGCAGAAATTATAATACTTGTAAAATAATAATTTATGATTCCTTAATTTATTTTCGATTAAACAGGGATTAAAGCTTTGAATAGAAAAGTAAAACGTCTTCTACTTTGAAGCATTTTTATATCTCATAAAAAAACTTTTAAAAGTATTTTATAATTGTTAAAACGTGTTTTTGAATTATCTTTAAATTATTAGGAACTTTTGACGTGTATTTTTAACTTTTATTCTACACTTCGGCTTCAGCTTTTGCCCTTTTTACAAATGGCGGACTATTGTTATTAACAAAAAAAAGTTTTTTTATTAGAAAAAAACTTCACTTTTTTTCTAATAAAATCCCGCAAGTTAGACATCTAGTTATATAATATATCATTGGTATAAAAGAGAAAGGGCATTAATGGAAGATCCGCTACCAATATAACAACAATATTCCATACAATGACAGATTTGATATTTATAGAAATAAAGAATAAAATCCTTAGTAAGAAACTGGCCAGCACAATAAAAGATGCAAAATTAGCGGATGCTAATTTTGCAATTGATTTGATATATGGTTTCAAAAAAAAAAGTAAGAGTTAGTCCTAAAAGACAAAATATAAATGAGTCATCAAGTTCATAAATATAGCAAGATCAAGATTGAATAAATAAAATGCGTTCATAAATATGGCAAGATTAAGACTATTGCGATAATGATTTGCTGAAAAAAATTGAGTTTTATCTGAGTAAAGTTCACCAGCCACTGTTTATCAAGACTGCTGCCCCAGTTCAGAGAAGATAATTTAGTTTCTTGTATTTTAAACTAAGTTTGATGATTTTGGTTTTGATTCTGTGTCCTGAAAATACAAACTCCCTTCCAAACCCAGCATTATTTCAAATTTTTTTAATCCAAGATACCAAACAGGAGTTTTTAAAATTTGTAAAAACACCATTTTTACTAACAAAATCCTTGGATTTTGATTTCAAATTGCAACAAACGTTAGTAAAAGTGGGTTTGTACTTAAACTGTGACTTGCACATGATAAATTGATAGCATCTTTTCACTAATAGATGGAAGCTGTATTTGAGGTAATTCCCTCAGTGGGTACTTTAACAAGTAAATATACCTCAACTTTTCTGTATCTTTTCATTTTTTCTTTGTCTGTCTCAGTATCATCCTTTTTTTTAGCTGTTTTACCCATTTTTATATAAAGTTTCAAATAATTAGCTTTTTTAATTAGATTTATTAACAAATATTACACACCAATATTTTATTAAGTCTTAATTTCTTATTTATTCTTAAATCACATTTTTATTAAGTTTGCGGTTAAACAAAAATTCCAGCTAAATGGAACTATTTGTGTTTCAATCATTAATAATGTCAATAGGGAATTATACCAACATATAACAGGGAATAATATTAATCACTAATAATGTTCATAGAAACTATTACTAAAAGAATTATTGAGTAGTAATTATTAAATCACATTAAAACATATTGTGCTGGTGCATAATAGATAGTGTTGTTTGTAAGTACACAAAAAACAGAACTTACATCTAAAACTTCTAGACATAAAACTTTAAAAAAGATTATGAAAGTTATTTAGGATCTATAGAATGGGAATCAGTAGAGCACATAAAAATTAAAAACACCCTAATTCGAAAGAATATACAAATAAATTATATTTAAATTTGATATTTACAATATAATGTACTCAAAAGTAGACAGAGCAATAATGGAACTTCAGTGTTTTGAAAAGACCTGCTCTTCCAGACTAGTTAAATACAATTATTGAGTATAGATTTAGGCTATATAAATATATAGGCTATAGAGTAAGCATGCATCAATTATAATAATAAATAAGTACCCTGTGAGAGATAACTAACACATTTTGCTGCCTTTCAAGCTCCTAAATGTTAAAATAAAGAATCAGAATAATTTAGAACAACTGTCTATATTTTTAAATTTATTTTAAACAACTGTCTAAATAATTTAAGCAGTTGTTTAAAATTTATTTTAAACAACTGTTTATATTTTTAAAAAATATAGAAAAATAATATAAAAAAATACAAAAAAAAAAAAATGTACAATATTAATTATCAAAGTAAAAGGAAGAGAAAATGTAACATACCATAATCACTGGCTCTAATCTAGACAGCATGTCATGATACGACTAAAATTATAAATCAATAAAACAAAAAGAAATTATTTATAATTCAATGTACTAAGTAAAAATTTTTTAAAAATCAACATAACGTATAAAAAACATATAAAAATGTTAGATTAGTTTATAAAAGATTTATACATATATTCTAACCTCACCAGATGGATATCTCCAATTAAAATCTAAAGGTCCACTTGATTCTGTAAACTGATCAGGATACTGTTTTGCAAGGTCAGTAAACTTCATTCCATGATACTCTCCCTAATACAACATAATTTTGACTTTTTTATCATTAAAGGTTGGAATTAGATAGGGTTTATAGAAAAACCATTATTTTGAAAAGCCGGTTTTTAAATTTCAAACTTTAAACGGCTTCAAATTTTTGTTAAAAAAATTAAATAGGAAATAGTATTTATTTTAATTTTATGAAATCACAAAAAACAACCACAAAGTCAAAATATAAAAAAAAAAAAAAGAATCACACATAACTTACAAAACAATGAATGCTTTTAAAAACAAAACTTAAAATATAAAGCTAAAATTAAACTTAAAATAATGAAAGCAGAAAAAGAAAAATTTAAGCACTTATTAAATAGCCTAGTGAAAATTGAACAAAGTTCTGAAGTATAATTTTGCAAGAGTATGACAGGAGTGTTGTCTGGACCACAAGCCACAGAAGAGTTTAACTAAGATATGACGTTAGCAATGGAAACTGGAGTGATTAGAATGTCTAACAATGAACTAACCTGTTTAATTGGAATTGCATGAAAAGAATGGCCATAAGATTCAAGAGTCGAATTAAAATAAAAGTTCTTTGAAAATACTTCTTCCTTATCGTTGGGAGAGGTAATAAGATAAGTCCCATAAATGAGAGATGAAAAAACTACTTACATTTGATAATTGACTTTTAATAACTTAATTAGTTTTTGAGCTTCTTTTTTTAAACAATTTATACTGTTGCACATGTAGTTCGATTTTTACTGCTAAATTTGTGGTTTGAATATAAAACAGAAATTTCTATTCAGCTGTCATGAAATTATCAATCAATCAAATTACAAAAGAAAAAGTTAAATTCACAGTAAAGCATAAAAATTCTTTGAAGAAAAAAAAAAAAAAAATTAATTTCTTTTAACTTGCTGTCAAAATTAATACCACTCAAAAATATAAGGTATTGCCCTGAACTATTAAAAATAAAAAAAATTGTTGAAAAGATGGAGTAGAATAATAAGCAGAATGAAATAGTTAACAAGAATAAATAAACAAGAATAAGATAACTTGTTGATTATAACATTTAATTTATTCATTGTAATTGATTGTGTAGGAAACATATTTTTAAATAAATATAAAAATACATACACAATTTAAATAATCCAGGTTCCTCCATATTTCAATGGGTCCATTAATATATTTTGAAGTTTCTATACAGCCTTGTATTGAACTAGTCCATACCTATAATAAATAAAAAATAAGTAACCTCTTAAAATGCACACAAAATAATGTATATAAAATGTTTAAAAATAAAAATGTTTAAAAATGCCTACAAAACAGACAAAAACTTTTTTTAAGCCTAAAAAATCAACAACTTGATGTTTCAAAGAACAAATAAAAATAAACAACTTGATGTTTCAAACAGCAATTAAAAATTAACAACTCGATGCTTTAAACAAAAATTAAAATTGATTTATTTATAAAACAATAAAATTTATAATATATTTATAAACTTAACAACAATTTAATAAATTATACAACTACATCAAATTATAAACATATTTCAAAGATGACTTGTTTATTGCAGTTTAAAATAAAGAAATAAACAAAAAAAATAACTTTTTAAAAACAACATTTTTGAAATGAACTAAAAATTAAAAACTGAAATTATTTTTTGGGACCCATAGACTTTGTATACCTACACAACCGATAATGTCTATAATAATAACAACCCATAATGTTTATGACTGTAAATGCATAAATTCTTTGTAGTACCTATGGAATTTTGAGTATGCACACAATCAGGAATTTACATTAATGATAATAAATGGTTAAGAAATTTTTAAAGATGCAACTAATAAAAACTTGATTTGATAGGTGTCCAACATTGACTTCCAATGGATATTCCAAGGTTACCATGAAGAATTTTTACATTTTAAAAGTCTATTACTTAATTACTTTTTTTAGCAATCATTAAAACTGATGCAACTGATTTCTTTTACACATTTTCATTACTAAAATAATGTTTGTTTTGTGCAGACAGTAATAAATGAACATAAATAAATGAACTGAGAAAAAACCAAATTAAGAAAAATGTTGTAAAAAACTTATCAACATTATTTTTTACAACTATCATCGTAGTTTCTTATTTGTTTCAGATCTTTAAGAATATATACAATTTTTATTAAATTTTACACACACACACAAAAAAAAAAACTCTCAAATAACAGAAAAGGGTTTATTGTGGAGTAGATAAAGGCAGTGAGACAAAGTCTGTCGCTCTTGACATATCAAAAGGTTTTTCTATAAAGTCTTACATACTGGACTTCTTCATAGGGTTTCTTACATGATGAATCTGGTAATTTTTTTTTAATTTTTGATTCATTTTTTTCTAACCTCGGCATAAAAGTTATTCTTGAAGGACAACACTCTCCTTCATTTCCAGTAACTTCTAGAGCTACCTAAGGTTCCATCCTTGGAATGTATTGTTTTTTATCTATATTAATGATCTTCTTGACATTCATTTATCTAAAATGGTTCTTAAAGATGATTCCTGAAGCAACAAAATATTTTTTTACATCTTTTAGGTTCAGGTGTTTTGTTTATACAATTATTATGTAGCATCATTAAGGGTAGATTTAAATTTTCTGCAAGTGTGAGTTTTTAGATCTGTTGATCTAGAAGTTATTTACTTTTGTGTGACTTGAGAAATTAAATTGCACACTTGTTTTTTAACCAAAAAAGAAAATGCTGAGTGTT
Source organism: Hydra vulgaris (assembly GCF_022113875.1). Classification (NCBI taxonomy): domain Eukaryota; kingdom Metazoa; phylum Cnidaria; class Hydrozoa; order Anthoathecata; family Hydridae; genus Hydra; species Hydra vulgaris. The sequence continues at coordinate 41,795,415 of NC_061170.1, read as the reverse complement.
AGAATAAAGCAAAGGAATGAAGTAGAAAGAGTGTAAGATAGGCTAAGATCCATTCAAATTTAGGGGTAGAGAAGATTTTTTTTGTAAGTGGGCAAACTTAAAAAATTATTTTTTTAAATAAACACACTTGCTTTTAGACAAAAAATAATTTTTTTTAAATAAACCTATTCATACCTAATTTTTTATCCTGGCTAGGGAGATGAAAATTGGTGGTGCAAAGAGGCAAAATAAAATAACAGTGTGAGGTTAAAGTAACTACTTTTCCTAATTCCTAATATCAATACACTATTTAGCATAAAATGTTAACAAGTTAACATTATATTAATTTAAAAAATTAACTATTGGAATTTTATCTTAATAAATTTTAGTAAAATTTTAGTTTAATCACACCTTATCGATTGGTTTAGGAATAAAAAAATAGTAAAAAAAACTAGAATGGTCGGTAGGCAATTAAATAAGTTTTAATAGATTGATTAAAGAGAAAGATTAAATAGATACATTAAGATCAAAAAGGTGGTTGAACAAAAACAGATCTTTATTTTAACCAACTCAATTAGCAAGCTAATAGAATTGATTAGACGTTCATTAGCTAGATTTGTAAGTGTACTGCAAATGGTTTTGTCAAAAAAGCTAGCTATTCCCCATCATGTTTACATTTAACTGACCTTGGTAACAACAATTATAATAATTGTTACCAAGGAAAGTTAAGTGTAAATGATGATGGGGATAAGGGAGCTATTTTGAGAAAAATATTTGCAGTACATTATAATTACAAGTCTATAATTTTAAGCTAACATGTCTTGATGAATTGCTTGACTTGCTCTTTTAAGTTAGAATAAGCTAGTTAAGCTAGAATAAGCTAGTTTTAAGTTAGCTTTTATGTTTTCTATATTTTATATTGTGCAACAAAGTTCCATCAATGGCTCATTGACTTAATGTTGCCCATCTACACAAAAAACATATGTGTGACTAATTCTTTTTCTGTGATGCCCCTGTCATGACTGTCCAAGAGGTAAAAGAAACAAGAAAATTTAGGTAGAATAACATCATTTTATCAGGATTCATACAAAGTACTCTTTGAAATGAATATGTAAACTATGTTAGTCAAAAAAACAGGTAGAATTTGTCTGCAATAAAAGAGTAATTGTTTTGTTTATTAAGAACCAGCAAGGTTTTTAGATTCCAGGATAAACATTACTTATATACATAAAAAGTGCATTTAAAAGAATAAATATTCTTGCCATAGAGTACCCTAAAAAAATCATATGATATGGAAATAACTAAAAAAATCCAGTGTAAATTTTTTCAGTTAGAGCAGTGATTAAATCTCAGAAGTTTTGATTCAGTTAGAGCAGTGATTAAATCTCAGAAGTTTTCTTAGGGTAAGGTTTAGGGTTAAAATTTAAAAATTTAATAATTTTCATGTTAATAACAAGAATTGAACAAAACCCCCTGAACAAAACCTAAAACCCCTGACCATGAAAATCAACATCCTTTAACCTTAACAAACATTCTTAAAAATCAACATCCTTTAACCTTAACAAACAGTCTCTAACTGTTTAACATTTCAATTAAAATTTATTTTTACAATTGGGGATTTGAAATTGTATAAAATTTATTAAAAACAATACGTTATATTGTAAACAATAAATATTAAAATGAAAAATACCCGAAAATTTTGCAATGATTCTTTCTTCATATACTCACTAAGCGCTGAAGCAAACTAAAAAAGAATTTGTCAAAAAAAATTACAATTAATAAAAACATTACAGACTAAAATTTGGTTTATTCTAAAAACTGTGTCCGCTTATAAATTTTTTAAACTTAACTGTTTATAAAAACATTAATTACACCTACAAGTTTGAAACAATTACCCATCTAAATCAAAAAGTTTTATTAAATAAAAAAAATTCAAAATGTATAAAAGTGTTGAATCTAATTAATATATTTGTAAAAAGGTCTTGAAACATTTTTAGAACCAACATATTATATAGTTTAAACTAATTTATTTCACTTCTATATATATATTTAATACTTTTGATTACAATGTCTTTGAACTAGGTAAAGAATTATTTATACAATACTATCATAAATAATATCATGTTTTAAAATACATTTTACATAAACTGTAAATCTTATATAAATAAATGCTTTTTACATTTAGCAATTCTTAATTGTTAGAAAAATCTTTGATTTTGACCCCATTGCACAGTGGGCCAGATGGTGGAAAAAAGTATTTAAAAACATTCTCAAAAATGACATTATTATATCCCATTTTATAGCTTAAACATCTGGTTTTTATAAAATGTATATATTTCTGCATAACTATCATGTCGTTTGCATTTTTAACTGTTTTTAAAAAAGGTATTTTTTAATTTTTTAATTTTTTTAATAATATTTTTCGTGTTACTAATAAGCAAAAAAAATTTATTAATATTTAGAGCGTCATTTTTTTATTGCATAATTTAATAAAACTAAGTATTATCTATCAAATGGTTTATTGCAAAGTTACTTTGCACGTAATTTATATCAAATAAATTGATTTCTAATGATTGCGTATTTAAAGTACTTTTCTTAGTGAAAACTTCACTAAAATAATAAAATACTTTTGCGCTCCAAGGTCCTCCAGAAATTTGAGACTTGAAATATCTTGTCTAATATGTACATAATCGATATATATTTTACCTATTGTCGACGGATGTCGACTGCGTCTCTATACATAATTTTTATGAGTTGCATGTTTGGAACAGGGGGGTTAACATTCTGTTTTTTTTATGTTCCCAGGCTCCAATCATTGTAATTTTTCAGCAAAACATCTTTTTTATCACATTAAAATGAACATGTAAATATGTGGAGCTTGTTTCATGTTTGGTTGTCCAAATGTCTCATGAATAATATATTTTTTGTATTGTAGGATGAAAATGAAATATTTTGATATCTATGCATTCTTAGTGCACAAGCGTAACAATCTACAAATATCTGACTGTGGTATTGAGGGAACACTTATTGAGGCAATGAATTTGGATTGCAACAAGAAGCAATTAGGAACTATACTAGCGCATCTAAGAGATAGGTGGCGCAAGTCAGATAGCAACATGGCTCGATTTGAAAAAAAGAATAAAAAATGGCTGCAAAGCCATGTTCCTGAAGATATAAATATAACACCAATACCTATTGGAAGGCCAATTAAGGCAAACTTTGATGACTACTCTACTAAAACCAAAAAACATAAAGTTAGTCACTTAACTGAAATGTATTCTGCTTCTGCGTTGCAATTTGCTTCAGAAATTAAAAGGAGAAAAGAAAATCCAATTGAAAAAACCTCAAAAAAAGATTTTAGAATGTCTAAAGATGAAGCTCTTTGTCTTCTTTTAGATGCTAAATTAACAAAAGCTTCCTACCAAATTATTAGAAATCAAGCAGTTGAAAAGGGATTTGATATATATCCGCCATATGATGATGTTCAAGATGCAAAGTTGTTATGCTATCCTGTAGATATATGTCTCAGATTTTTCAGCTGAAATAAAACTGCAAGCTTTGGTGGATCATACATCAAATAGAATATGCCAGGCACAGTATGATGTCCTTAGCACTGAAGGCACTCCATATAGTCTTTCTCTGAGATACAAAATAGGCTTTGATGGTGCCACAGGACAGTCCATATATAAACAAATATCGCAAGAAACAGTAACAAGAAATTTAAACGATGAGCAGGCACTTTTTATTACTTGCCTAGTACCATTGGACTTGTGTGGCTTTTCAAATGGAAAACGTTACCCAGCTTGGCGAAACCCACGACCATCATCAACAATGTACTGTAGACCTCTGCGTTTTAAATTTGAAAAAGAAACGGCAGCAGTTTCTAAATCAGAGGAGGATCTCATTTTGAGATTTCAAACTTGAAAGATACTGAAGTTGATATAAATAACAAAAAAATCAAAATACATCATATAATACAAATTACTATGATTGATGGAAAAGTTCACACTGCTCTTTCAGATGTTACAAATTCTAGTCAATGCTGTACTATAGGTGGGGCAAGTCCCAAAGTAATGAATGATATTGAAAAAATGATTTTGAAAAACAATATGACAATATGCTTGGATACGTTTTTTTGAATGTTTATTACATATTGGATATAAAATGACTTTGAAAAAGTGGCAGGCAAGAACAGTAGAAGATAAACCTAACGTAAATGCTCTGAAACAAAAAATTCAAAATAGATTTAAAGATGAAATGGGCTTGATAGTTGATGTTCCGAAATCTAGTGGTAGTGGAACATTAAATTTTTTTTTTTTTTTTTTTTTTTTTTTTTTTTTTTTTTTAATTCACCTCCTCAAGGCCAAGAAGGCCACTACAGACGAGAAGGCTACTTATTTGTGGTTATAACCCTCTCTCAACTCTATAACTCCAAAACACGAACCTTGACAAGCAAGGCCGCTGCGCGGAGAAACGAGTTGATGGAATGATGGAAATACGGCTCGAAGAGCATTTCAAAATGCAGAAAAGTTTGCAGAAATTTTAAATATTGATGTTAAACTGGTTCTAAATTTGCATATTATATTGGCAACAATTTCATGTGGTTTAGACATTGACACTGAAAAATTTGAGGCTTTCTGTTTAAAAAACAGCTTGTCTTTACGTTCATCATTTTCCTTGGTACTATATGCCACAATCTCTGCACAAAATTTTAATTCATGGTTCTGAAATTATTAAAACTTTAGCATTACCCATTGGTATGTATTCTGAAGAAGCTCAAGAAGCGCGCAATAAAGACTTTCAAAACTATCGTGAACATTTTGCAAGAAAATCATCTCATGTGAAAACGAACCAAGATTTGTTAAATCGACTACTGTATACATCCGATCCATTTATTGCATCTCTGAGAAAGACAGCAGGAAGTAACACCAAAACGAAAAACTTACCGTCATGAGTTATTGACTTATTGATGTCATCCACAGATTATATTAGTTTATAAATGTGTCTTTTGTATTTTTTGTATTCAATCTTAATAATTTTGGAAATGTGTGTACTAATATTAAAGTGTGACTGTAAATTAAAACAAATAGTTATGCTCAATTATATTAGAATCATCAAATTATTTTAATTTGCAAAACAAGTTTAGAAACATTTGGCTAAAAATAACACTTTGGAACTAAGCATAAATATGTGTTTCTATGCAATCGGGGTTGCTATGGCAACCATCAGAAAACCATGCTTACTTAAATTATAATCATCCAATTACTTTATATACAAATTTTTGAGGCCTATGGATGAAAGGAAAAAAAGTTATGACTTTTTTCCAAAAAAATGGGATTCTGGCCCACTGTGCATTGTGATCACTTTTTATGAGAAAAAATATATTCTAACTGCATCTTTCATCACTTACAATTTTATTACTTTTTTCAAAAAATGTGATTAAAACGTTACATTGCACAACAAGTGAATTATATTGCATAACAAGTTTTTACAATTTTAAGATTTAAATTACAACTTTCTCAAACCAAGGGAAATGCATCAAGCGCGTTGGATGACCAACAACATATATGCTAGAAAGATGTATATGTTTTCCAAACAGATGCAGTATGATGATGACATGGTTACTAAACTCATGCGTAAGAATAGTTTTTTGGCTCATTTCTACACTCCTGCATGGATGAAAACATCATGGGGAGCAGATGCATCTATGAACAACCTCTAGTTTATTTATGACATAATTGATTTTAGAAGCGTTGTCAAAGATATTGTTGATGTTGTGAAACTCCATAATCATCAATGGTACTTGTCAGAAAGAGTTGTGCCGTTTGCTTTATTTAGTAAACATCCTTCAATGACAACTGCACTAAAAAAACCGACTTTAATACCGGAAAACTTCCGCCTTGGTAAACCAGTATTCAAAAAAATTAGTCATGAAATAACTTTGACAAGTTTGATTGGGCCTATATCTCTTTCGCTGCTCTATATTTTAAACGTGAGCACTGGTTGGCTTTCCAAAACAAGTGGAGCGGTGGAATTCAGACCACCGCTCTGCAACTCTAAAGGCTTTTAGAGTTGCAGAACAATTTGTTTGTACAGTTAAATTTGTCAAGTTCGAAGGCCTCAAGAGACCTCAGGATCACATCGAAAATCTGTAAAAATTGATTTAAGACATGTTTAAGATAGTATAATGAGAAAAACTTCACTTCACGACAATACTAAACCTTACGCAGAGAGTTTTTCTTCAAGTAAAACTACACACTTTTCAGCTGACATCCCTACGATCCTTACCAAACCTAAATTCCAAAAATTGTCTCTACCTTATAAATTGTTATTCAAATAAGGGGTAGTTTGAATTGACGTCCACTCGTCAAATGAAGTTGAGGACCTAGTTCCACTGTTAATTTATTGTCTTAATTCATTTCTTATAACATTCTTTATTTTGTTAGAGAAATCTAGTACCATTTTTTTAACATTGATTGGAGATTTAAGTATGTTGACAAATCGCCTCATAAATAACACAATATAAATAATAACAAACAAATTTTTAATTTTATTCTCATTATTGTTATTCTTGTTATTTATATTATAATTTAGTTTTAATAATTAAAATTAGTTTCTTACTATTTCCAAATAAACACGCAAGTTTATTACAATATATAAAGAATATACAAAAGCCACAATGTATTTAGATTAAACTTACTTTAAACTTATAAATCAATAATGAAAACATTAGTATAAAATTTTATAGCTTTTAGAGCATTGGTACTAAACTTTATAGCTTTGTTGTTACTTTTGTTTTATTTGATGCAATTTAAACAAATGCATTAATTGGTAAACGCAGGTATTAATTGTAGTTTTAGAATTTCTAAATCCGGGGATATTTTAAAAATAATTCTGGGACTTCGGGGTTATAAAATTAGGCAGGATCCCAGGATTTCGGGATTGCAAACCCTATTTATAAGTCAGTCATCATTTTTGTGAAACGCATCACCCTTTCCAGCCCCCCCCCCCCCAAAAAAAAAAGCGTCATTAATGTACTAGTTTTACATTATAAAATGTAAAACTAGTAGTGTCCCATGTTAATTAATGTTGTTTATTAATTATTTTAGTTAAGTTTTGTTTTTATTTTTTTTATTTATGTTTTAGTTATTTATTTATAAGCTATTTTTATTTTATCTTTCATTATTTTTTAAGAAGATTTTTTGTCTTTTTTTAAAATAAGTTTTTTTTAGTTTCTTTATAACTAAGTTAAGTTTTCAGCGCTTTATTAAAATGTTAAAACTGTGGTCAAACCGTCAAAACAAAATATTATTTGTGTAGTCATATATAAGCCTAATATATATAGGCTTATATAAATCATATATAAGCCTATATATATATATAGGCTTATATATGATTTATTACACATTTTATTGATCCTTTTTTTTATCTATTTCTTAAATTTTGTTACTTTAATTTGTCTACTGTTGAAATATGATTTTAATGATGTAAATTTTCAAAAATTTAAAATTTACTTTATTAATCATTAAAAAACAGTTAAGGAAAAAATAGAATTCTATACAATTAATTTTTATTGTATTAACCAATATATACAAATATAAGGTTCTTTTAACAATTGTTTACTGTTTTTCACTTGTGTATTTACGAGCTTAATTTTTTTAATAATAGCTTAATGGCAAGTTACAACTAACCAAAGTTATTGGTTAGTATGTTAGTATAATATATATATATATATATATATATTAAAAAGTATGCTTTTTATATTATTTATGAAAAATGAAAAATATTTTTCTATTGACTCAAAGTATATATCTTATCTTATTTTGGGCTTTTTTAAATTATTATGCGCATATATGTATATGTGTGTATATGTGGGTTATATATGTGTATATTATTAATTTTATTAATTTAACCTGACTAGTTTAAATTTTAAACTGGTCAGGTTAAATTATTTCATTTAATGAAGGTTTCATTTAATTTTCTTAAAGGTCTGTACCTTCATTAAATGAATGCTTATACATATGAAATCCAAAAGATACAAGGGGCCTTCCATAAAGTGCGTATGCAGTTATGGGAGGATAAGAGGGTTAGCCAAAAAGATACAAATCTTTGCAAGAAAAGAATATGTGTGTTAAAGGCAGCAAGAACACGCACAGTTTGCCTCTCTCACTCTCTATTTCCCCAAATTAACTAAAGTTTTATGTCAAATTACTAAAAGATTTTTGCTTTTGAATTTTTAAAAAATTTATGCATTGGGGAAGGATGGTGAGGGGGTTGATTTTGTAATGAAAAACCTATATATAACAGAGGAAGGGAGGTTTGGGTCATTGAAAATACACAGGTGTGTACAAAGGGGAAGGGAGGGGGTCCTAAATCAGTAGTTTTACAGCATAAGTACTTTATGGATGTCACCAACGAATTAAAAAAGTTTAAAAGTTATAAACATTGACTAAGGTAGCCTTGGATTCAACAAATTATACCAACAAACTTGTTTATCAGAACTTTTCTGTTACAACATATGAAGATTAAGTTACAACATATGAAGATTAAGTTACAACATATGAAGATTAAGTTACAACATATGAAGATTAAGTTACAACATATGAAGATTAAGTTACAACATATGAAGATTAAGTTACAACATATGAAGATTAAGTTACAACATATGAAGATTAAGTTACAACATATGAAGATTAAGTTTGAATCCCGATAAAATTGTTTTAAGCATTCAAATCAAAAGTAAACAAATGAGATAAAACAAAGGATAAAAAAAAGGAAGTCAAATCGTTTTTATATAATTCTTAAAACTTACATATGTCATTGAAAATTCACATATGTTATCCAGAAAATAATGACTAGATAAAAAATTCTAGCTCTTCACATATTGAAATGAAATTATCAATATTCAATATTGTTGGAATTAACTTGCCATCATCTTATTTCATAATAAGGTGATGGGTTAATATCTATGTTGCAAATAAATTTTATTCAAGGTGGCATTTTCTCTTAAAACCATACTTTGCACTGAATTAATTTCAACAATATTGGTTATAGCTTCAAGATCTTTTGATGATTTCATTTCAATATGTGAAGAGCTAGACTTTTTTATCTAGTCATTAATTTCTGTATATATGTAATTTTTTGATGACATATGTGAATTTTTAAAATTATGTAAAAATTATTTCACTTCCTTTTTTATACTTTGTTTTATCTCATTTGTATACTTTTGATTTTAATATGACTTGCTATCAGGCCTTTTGAAATCAGCCCTTTGCCTTAAAAATTTAAGAAAATCTCATCTCGGTACATTTTTAAGAAATAAATATATAAAGAAATTTTATTTCACAAATATATTGAATTTTGTACAGAATTTGCAAAAAATAAGTACATCTACAGTTTAACTTTTTAGACAGCAATTATTCTTGAAAACTGCACACAAAAAAAAGACTACAAAAAAAAAAAAAAAGACTTAATTACAATTAAAAACATATTATAAATTTATTAAAATTAAAATAAAGGAAGACTATATTCATAAACAATTATAGTAATTAATAAAAATGAATAAATATTTTGTGAAAAATTTGCAAACTTTATCTTCATGAGGTAGATAACTTTGAAATATCAAATGGCACTATTTAAACAAAAACCTTTATTCTATATGTAACTGCAAAAATTTAACTTTATGTTAAATATTAATCATGTAAAAAGCAAGCTACATATACTGGTAAAACTAATAATTTAGGGTATTGTGTAAAGGGATATATTTCTAGTTAAAGAACGAACCAATCAACTGGAAGATGCAAAAATTATTTGTATACCTGTATTATAATGATAAAAAAAATTTAAACAGATAATAAAGATAAACAATGATTATTAAATATTTTAAAATTACCAGCTTCCCAGTTTTAGTTAGGCCAGAATTTCCACCAAGCTCTTGTTTTACATTGTAATCACATTCTCCGTGCTATGCAAAAATTAAATTTAAAAACATTTGCAAGAAAAATTTATTTTGAATTTAAATAAAAAATAAAATTTACAGCAGTTATATAGAGAGAACGCTTTTGTGTGTGAATATTCATGAGATAATAAACAACTTGACTGTGCAGGTAACCTAAAATTAAATTCATGTGAACATAAAGTATAAAAAATTAGACAGAAAACTGAAAAAAAAATAAAAATAAAAATCTCTTTACTTTCACAAAATAAAAACTTTTCAAACAGTTTTAAGACATGATCAAGTTACTAAACTTTGCAAAACCTGATCTTTAAACTTTTTTTTTATCATTGTACTTTTCTTTGCTAAGTAAATAAATAATAAAGTATAAAACTAATGATAAACTTTATTTTGATGTAAATTACCATTTGCATTGTTAATTAAAAACTGCTTGCCAGCGTTTATAGTTTTAATGTATGAAAATTTTCTAAAAAAACACAAAGCATAAAAAACCTCAATGTTAACTAACAAACAAATATAAAATTACATAATCTAAGTATTATATAAATAAAAAAAAAAGAATAACATTTTTTCCTTCTATTTTTTCAAGTGCAAAAAAGACGGATTTGGGCTAAAAATAAATCACTTAGAATTCAGAAGTATAGTAAATGAAAAAAAAAGAAAATCATAATTGCAATAGATTACTTATTTAGAGAACAAGATTGCTTATAATTTGATTGCTCATAAAGGTAACACAAATCCTTAAAAAAAAAAAAAATGGAGCCTCTTAGGCTTCGAAAAGAGAATGAAAGAAACATGACATAAATTTTTTTTATCAACATAGTGAACTTTAATTTGAATTTTATGGTGATGGTATTATTAATATATTTTTTAATTATTTAATAGTGTTTATTAAAAATTTCATAGTTCATATTCCTTAACATAATATTATTGTCAGTTATAATTATAGAAATTGATTTCATTAAATGTGTAAAAGAAAAAGTCTTGATTAAATGGTTTTGTAAATACAAAATCACATGAAGTAGAAAATAACCACACTAGCAATCAAAAACTATTATTTAAATATTGTAAAAGAATTGAGCGTTAGTCAAAAAGCTCATTTAATTGACCCACATAATTATGCAAACAGAATAACAAAAAATATTTGTCTTTTTGAATTTTTAAATGAAAAATGTATTGAACTTCCTACATTTATTTTTAATTTTAATTCAATACCAACAAAGCTGCAAGCAACCACTATTAGGTTTGGAGTTAATAGAAAACAACGAATAGATCAAGAAAGTAAGAAAAAAATTGACAAAAATTATAGGTTAATCCTAATGGTAAGGTTGTCAAAAAGATCATAAGTATAGATAAAAAACAAAATAGGACCAAGGATAGAACTTTGAAATAGCCTAAAAGTTAATGGAAATGAAGAAAAGTGATGGTCTTCAATGAAGACTTTAATAAAGCGGTTAGAAAGAAACAATTTGATAATGCCAAATACTTTTCCCAGATACACCATATGAAGCAAGCTTATTGAGAAGACTAGAAGACTTTTATAAAATCTATAGAACTTCAAAAATGTTTGATTTTGTATTTCGAAAAAGTAAAAAAGAAAAAAAAAAAATAATGATAATAAAGTGAAAGCCTAAGGATTTGAACCAGATTATTTGATAAACAAAAGTATAAAATCATATATATATGATATATATATATATATATATGATATATATATATATATATATATATATACATATATATATATATATATATATATATACATATATATTTATATATATATATATATATATATATACATATATATATATATATATATATATATATATACATATATATATATATATATATATATATATAAATATATATATATATATATATATATATATATATATATATATATATATATATATATACATACATATATATATATATATATATATATATATATATATATATATATATATATATATATATATATATATACATACATATATATATATATATATATATAATATATATATATATATATATATATATATATATATATATATATATATATATATATATATATATATATATATATATATATATATATATATATATATATATAGGCTCAATTTAACGGTCAGACATCGACGCCCCTTGAATTATTCTTAAGACCTGCTAAAAGAGGGCAATCAAAGATTGTTGATTTTTTCATTAAAAATGAATGATTGGTTGCCCCCATAAATCTGATCTGAAAATCAGTCTGTGGGGCAACAATGTCTGACCGTTAAATTGAGCCCTGATATATAATATATATATATATATATATATATATATATATATATATATATATATATATATATATATTATATATATATATATATACATATATATATATATATATATATATATATATATATATATATATATATATATATATATATATATATATATATATATATATATATACACACACACATATATATATATATATATATATATATATATATATATATATATATATATATACACACACACATATATATATATATATATATATATATATATATATATAGCGTGGAAAATAAGAAATCAAAGGCGAGTGACCGGCTAATACATAAAACTGACGGTCAAATTTTTTTTTTGGGCGGTCAAATTTTTTTTTTCTTTGTTAAAATTTTTATTTCAGTAATTATTCTTTATGACATGTAAATAAAATAAAGACTTGATTTAAAATTAACGAATGTATGTTTCTTTTCAGACAGTTTTTTGTAACTTAAAAATATATTTTTAAAGATACATTTTGTCTGATTCATAATCTAAAGTTTCTTCGGAAGACGATTTTAAATCTAAGGTTTTGTCTGATGACGATGTTTTTATATTTTTTTCTTTTTTTTTTTCGAATAAATTTTTGTGTTTTCTTATTTAGGCCTTCGCAACGCATCTTCGACCCATAACTCAATGGCAGGATTTACATCAAATTCGTCACTGTTTGTTTCATCTGTGCATATCTGAATTAAATTATTTAGCCGTTTTTCGGTTAATCGATTTCTTGTGTCAGATTTAATTCTATTCATAAGAGAAAAAAGACGCTCAACTTTTCCATTCAAAACAGGCAATACAAACAACAATTAAACAAGAAGAAGAACTGGACTCTTTTTTCATAGTACTCGAGAAAATTTGATACCATACTTTACGGTACTCAGTTTTATCTGGTGCCAAATATTTGACAGTATAATCAACTAAACTATGCCAAACATCTAACATATTGTTCACATTCTCAGTAACGCCAGCATAACTCTATGACATATTATAAAAGTCATACAATTTTTTCAATGTTATCATCTGCAAATGAATTATTTGTGTTATTTTGATACCAACCGCCAGTGTTTAGTATTAACGTTCTGTACATATCAGGAACTGTATTTTGTGCTTCCAAATGCTCTTCTATGGATTTAGTAACTAACACTACAATCATTGATTTCGAATTCTTAACTAGAGTTAGTACGTTTGTAAAATCATGAAGCTCAACATCCTGAAATGAATACTTTCCATTACTATTTGTTACTTTTGATAGGAAACGTTTGACTGTTGATAAATCATTAAACTCTTTTTTCTGCAAACTGCTTTTTAGTTTGTTTGATAAATCCAGAACTGCTACTGAATCAATTTCGTTGCTTTAAAAAGATAAAGATAACAATTTAGCTAGTGATAAAATTTCTATGAATAATGCTATATAAAGAGGTATTCGTCCATGATTCCACTTTTGACGGTACCCTTTAAACTTTGCTCTTTCTGCTTAGGTAAAACTGAAATCTGCAGCCATGTTTTTGAGATGTTTCATATATACTCCATATTTGTATAAGAGCATCTCAAGTGCTTGGACTTTATGTGCAATCCATCATGTTCCTATTTATTATTAAACAAATAACTTATACTTTTATAAAAAGTTTTTATTGCATAATATTTTACCGAATTCAATTTTTTTATTGATCGAAACACTTTTTTATAAATAACTTTTGTTGTTTAAAAAGACGAGCATGTAATGAAGTATTACTTTATAAAGCCTTTTTTATAGAATAAATTAAAATGAAATCCAATATACCTGATGCTTTTTTGGGGCGAATACCTACAATGTCAAATGCATTACCCTCTTCAAGAACAGCAACAAGCTTTCTTAACTGTCGTAACTTTTTGGGCGATTTTTTATAAATTGCATACATTTTTAAAATGATGTTATTGACACCATTAAACGCCTTTATTTTTTCCAAATTTATCTTTTAACGCTAACTCAAAGCGATGTGCAACACACCAACCGAAAGTTATTTATGGAATTTTCCTTCTGAAGTAATACATTGACACACCTATTTCCTCTATTTACAGATGCGCCATCAGCACCGAAACCAACTAATTTAGTTTTATAATTTTTGATACATTCTGTATCAAAAATAATAAAACTAATTAACATTATTTCATAGAAAAATCTTTTGAATTTGTTTTCATTTGAATTTATAAAAGTATTTACGACGACAGTCCTAAAACTAAATGCACAGCTAACGACAACTTTTTGACGTTAGCCGTAATACTTTTAAGTATTACAACTGGGTACGTATTACTATTGGGTCATTCCACGCCAAATGGTCCAATTTCCGAAATCTTTCCCGCTCGACCATCTCCGATTTTAATAAAATTTTGTCAGTATGTTGTTAAACATCTTTCATGATATTGCCAAATTTTTAGATCAAGATGTTTATTATTTTGGGTTTTATGGTACTTTTTGTAAGGCTTACCCAAACTTCAATATCAGTCTGTAGCTAAAAACTGCATTTTAGGGGTCTTATATTTTCATAATAAACGGATAAAATATCTTAAAAACGTGGTTTTTTTAGTAAACCGAAGGTGGAAATCACAAAAAAAATTAATAAAAAATTCATATTATGCCTTAATTTTAGTCAAATACCGTTACAAATACCGTTACAAATTCACCAAATACTGTTACAAATTCAACACCATAAGATTTTACTGTTTTTTGTAGGGTCATATCTCTAGAAAAAAAGATTTTTTAGTATTTTTATTTTGTCTAATGGTTCTATATACTATCATAATGATATGAATTAAAAATCAGCTTTTTTATAAACGCCTTTTTTGAGTTATTTTGAAAGCAAAACAGCGACAAAAGTAAAATACCCTAAAGTAACATGCGTTTGAAGCCCTACAAATCAATGTGGGAAAATTTATTTTATTTTTTTAATTGTTTTGTTAGAAAGAGCTTACTTCACACTTCTAGAAAAAATAAATACTGTTTTGAAGAGATTTTTTCCTATGAATTAAAAAAAGCTAGTTTTTATGAGCTAAGTTAGGTCTGCAATGTCTTTGATATTTTAAAAATGATATTAAGGTCCGTAAATTAACTTTAACCATGTAGAACTAATTTTTAAATAGTTATAAATAATTAAGTAATTATATTTAAAATTATATAAAAATATTATATAAAATAATTTTAAATTATATAAAAATATTATACAAAAACAATTAAGTAAGTTTATTTTTATTCTACGGACAAATCTCTCTAAACTAATTTTAAATATTTAAGTTTATCAAAAACATCTAATATTGTAAGACAAAAATTAGAATTGAAGTTAGAATAAGAGTTGTTTTAAATTTATCCTGACATGCCTGTTGAACAAAACTTAAGTACTTGTTGTATTGGAAATTTTGACAGAAGTTTTTGTCATTTAAGTACTTATTCACGAAAGAAGGGTTTTATTTATTTTTGCTCAGAACTTTCGAATGAAGAACAGAGTTTAATTATTAGGCGAACTTATATTTTGATTAAAAATATTACTTTAATTTGTTTCCACCACAAGTCACTGGTGTTGGTTAAATACACTCATTTGCAGCGCCTTGGATTGGCCATACCTTTCGGTATGGCCAATCATTGCTTAGTTAAAGGGTTGAAATATATTGACCTAGAGACTGCAGACTAGGGTTTGTCATACTTTTTTTTTTTTGAATTTTGACTCGCATAATTTAAAAAAGGGTGAGGTATAATATTACAAGTTCAGAACCGTCAACAAAAAACTGTAAAACTAGGTTGTTTTAGAATTAAAAATAAAACTTTCATGTAGATCCACAAAACATCTACTGGCACATTAAAATAAAGTACAATAAAGATTAATTCTTAAACATTGTCAAGCCAATAAGGTTTTGTTTAGATAGATTTCGTGACATCAACTTCTGCGACAACTCTTGTCCTTTAATCCAACCATCTCTTCTATCTTCTGTAAAAACATTTTCGCAAGCCTGGGTAACTTTTTTACATATCTTTCGACAGCTTTAGTGTGTTGAGTATTTTGAATATCGAGTGACTGATGTTGAAGCAACTTAAGCTGGTAAAGAACATGTTTTGGTCCTTCTGTCCAACTATATTAAACTTTGAGGTTAAACTAGACAGGAAAGTACACTCCTACAATAAACTCGACTAGTTTAAGAAGGTTTTGGGCTGCATTGCCTTGAAGACCATGATGAGATACCCAAATTCTACATATTCTATCAACTCAAAGCAAGTTGAATGCTTTGACCTAAAATGGGGGAATTCAAACAACCTCAAAAATTTAAATACGAATTTTCTTTTCGCCGGCATCAGTAATATAAACGTAATTGAAATATAAAAATTGTATTTTCATCACAGAGCGGCCTGGTGTGCTGCTCTTTCTTAATAATTTAAAATTTTATTGACTATGAATAAATTAAACTTAAAATAAGAAGAAAAAAAAGTCATTTGTTAAATGCATTTTGCAACAAAAAATTATGAGAAAAATAAATAGATGTAAAGTTGTAAAGATATAGAGAGAGCAAAAATAAATTTAGTAATAAAAAGTAAATTTAGCTAAAATCATCAATTATTGTACATTATTATTACAATAATAATAAAATAAGAACTTAAATCAGTTAAGAAAAAAAACACTCAATAAAATTGATCTCAATAACTGAAGCAAAAAAATTAATATATATAGTTTACGCCATATATAATACTCGTCGAAGCATTAGCGAGTATTAATAAACGATGACGAATTTCATGTTGCAGTGATGCGAATTTTAATTTGCTTTGTTCCAGCGAAGTGAATAAAAGCAATTTTATTAATTATTTCTACTTTAAAAAGTAGCTTTATTTCAGTAGCACCGTAAAACTTTATCAAAGTTTTACAGTGTTGATTTTTCTGATTTTTCTGACTCTGATTTTTCCACCGGTCAACCTTGACTGGCTAAAATTCTTTTTGGGAGGTCAAAACAGCAATTTCAGTCATTTCGGGCGGTCATTGACCGTTGACTGCCTGTTATTTTCCACACTGTACATATATATATATATATATATATATATATATATATATATATATATATATATATATATATATATATATATATATATATATATATATATATATATATATATATATATATATATATGAAGACCTCTGTAGTAAAATAGGCATTGTCATATTTTAAATGTTTAGAGAAAGTATTTATTGATCATTAATAAAGGTTTTTATTTAAAAAATTATATAGGTAAAATTTATACAAATTTTTTTTTTGATTAAAATTTAACTGATAAAAAATTTTATTTTCTGACCTTTAGCTTTCTTTGTTTTACTTAAAGGTTTTTATTAATAATCATTTAATACTTTCTCAGAACCTTTAATATGTGACAACACCGGTTTTACCACTGAGGTCTTCAAATATATATATATATATATATATATATATATATATATATATATATATATATATATATATATATATATATATATATATATACATATATATACATATATATATATATATATATATATATATATATATATATATTCTTATCAAATCTTATATATACTTTTCAATTTCATTCTGATCGCTTATGGTTTCATATTCATCTTTGTAATGCTTCATTCTTTTGTTAAAATCATTAACTCTTTCTTCATAGTTTGTTTCAACATAGTCAGGACTATATTCTTGTATATCCTAAAAATCACATCATTATTTTAAAAATAACATTTGCTCAATTAAATATTGCATTCTCAATTTAAAAAAACTATAGAAAACTGTAAAAGAAACAATGCAAGGATTGTAAAAATACTGAGAATATATGTACAACATATCATGACAAATGCAACATGCAGCACAACATGCAACTTCCCACATACCCTATTTAATAAATTTAGTGCAATTAAATTTAATAATTACAAATATTTTAACAATTACAATTATAAGTGCAACAAAATAATCTTAAATTTTCAAAAAATTAATATAAATTGGTTATGTGTCACTCATATAGTTACAAACTAGTCAATGGAGTGACACCTAAAAAACATAAAATTTTCTCGAAAAAAGAAATAAAAAAAAAAAGGAAAAACTCAACATCTGTATAAATAAATAAGAAAGAAAAGAAGAAAAGATTGTTAAACAAATAATAATGATATATGTAATAATAATAGTAATAATACAAAATAATAACAATAATAATAAAGTACCAATAATATAAGGAATATTATAATACAATATAAATTGAATGTACAAATTATAGATGATAATTAGATATAATAATAACATAAAATGTAACATTAATAACACAATAATAAATAAATATAAGAAAGGTAAATAATAAATAAAGTAAAAGTCAAACCACTTGTTCGTTAAAGAGATTATATATTGAAGACAACTACAGTACAGAGAGAAATTACAAAGAAATACACTTGATGTACAGATGTAATAAATTGATGTAAAGAAATACAACTGATGAATGAAAAACAAAAACATTTCAAGTAAATAGATCTTTATGAAACTAGATGTTTGCTCAAATGTCATTTATAATTTAAAAACTTGATATATATTATATATATATATATATATATATATATATATATATATATATATATATATATATATATATATATATATATTTATATGTATAACTATAAATATATGTTTAAGTAAGCAGGGTGACATTTTGTTGAAATAGCTTGCCGCCAGAGGCTTCAGTACATACATTAACTACCTTATAGCCTGCTGTCTCAAGGAGAACTGCTACAATGACTAGGGCTTGGCAGCATTGACTGAGGCTGGGGCAGCAATCTTTTCTTTAATTGTAAAACATAAAGATCAGCAAAACAAGTAAGCAATTGTTGATTTATATATATATATATATATATATATATATATATATATATATATATATATATATATATAGCGCTTTCTAAGCATAGGCTAGAACAAATGTACTTGCTTTCTATCTATGAATGAGTTAAATTCTTTTTAAAGTTAAATCCAAAGTAACCAAAAATAATAAACATAAAAAACCATCAGCACCATCTATCTGTTTTAATAGATTTTTCACAAATAATTGTGGGCTCAGAAGCAACTTTCCATTAGTTAATCTTACCTTTTGCAAAATTCGATGGATCTGCTTGTTCTTAAGGACACAAAGTTAAATTTGGCTTTTCTTTTTTCAGATCTCTGTATTGATGGGTACTACCCCTTGATTCACAACATTCTTTTGAGAACATTCATTTAGCTCCTCTACACTCTATTATCTTTCTCTTCGTTCCTTATAGTTCTCCTTTTTTCAAGATAACACTCTTTAAGATATAATTTTTGATTAAATTGACAATCCTCTTTCTCTTTAACCCTTCTCCAACATTATTAATATTTTTGGTGTTTTTTTTTTTAATATTATCTTCACTTGCAACAAAACTGCAAACAATTACTATTAGAGTAAGATCATATTTGCTTCCAAGCAATTAGAGAATTTTGCCTTCTTATCAAGACAAGTAAAAATAATAGCATCATCAGCAAACAACCTAACCTTAGATGTGAGAATTTCAGGGAGATCATTGATGTAAATTAAAAAAATTATAAGACTAAAGATCCAACCTTAAGAACCTCCAAAAGTTACAGGAAATGAATAAGAGTATCTAATGCATGATAAAACGTCGAAAAGAGTATCTAATGCATGATAAAACGTTGAAAAGAGTATCTAATGCATGATAAAACGTTGAAAAGAGTATCTAATGCATAAAAAAACGTCGAAAAGAGTATCTAATGCATGATAAAACGTCGAAAAGACATTTATCTAATGCATGATAAAATGGTTATTACCTTAAATCAGCAGTAGAGCAAGAAGATTGAAATTCATATCAATAATCAGTAAGTAAGTTATTAGATTCAAGATGAGAGAATAAGTGCTTTTAAATTAAAGATTCAAAACCTTTGCTCATGATAGGTAGAAGACAAATAGAACAGTGGTAAGATGAGTCAGGGAATACTCTCCTTTTTTTGAAAATAGGTATAACAGATGCCACTTTCCAGCAGGCTGGAAAACAAGAGTCTGATAAGCACTTATTTAACAGTTTTGAAAGTATAGATAACAGCTCCAGGAAACACTTCTGTAAGACTAAAACAGGTATGTTGGCTAAGCTACAAGCTATAGAAGAGTCTAAGCAGGAAATCACTTTATATGCTGAAGCTGGAGTGATAAGAATGTCAAGCAATGGACCAACCTGTTTGTCCGCTTTTTCAGGTAAGATGCAATAAGAGAAAACAAGAAATAAAATTGATGAAAAGTTCATAGCGAATAATTCAGCTTTGTTTTTAGGTGAGGTAACAAAATCTGAACCATGCAAGAGAGGTGGATTACAGAAAGGGTCCCAGTTAGCGTTAAGGTAGTTGGAAGAAGTACAATGATAGGGCGATTCTGATGATGAAGACGAATGAAATAATAGTTTTAGAGAGATCAAACCATGATCCGAAGTAATTAAACGTGAATGTGGAGAAACTGAGCACTGATTAGGATCAGAAACAATACATAAGTTAAGTAGAGAAGGTAAATGATTCGATTTGTCTAGAAAGTAAGTTAGAAAGTTTACTATTTGTGTTAGAGATTGAGAAAGCTAAAAGTTGTTTTCCTAAAACAATTTTTTTTTCTAAAGTTGTACGTAAACTATTAAAGGGATCCCAAACTCCCAACACATGTTGCATTCATATTAAAGATAATGTTAAAAAAAAGGTTTGAACATAATTTTTTTGATTAAAAATAAATAATGAATGCATACCGTGAAAAACAAATGTTGTTGTTTTTGCCGAAGCTCGCCTTCTCCACTTTTTTCAACTAAACTTTAAATTATGTGTTGCAATCTACAATTTTTCATCATAATAATAATAATTCAATTCAATATATTCTAAAATAAGTTGTAAAATTTCAAGGACTTTTACAAATAGTACAAGTACTAATCTAAAGTAAAAACCTACAACATTACAATAAAAGTACAATAGTAAAAATAATAAAAAGTACAAAAAAAAAACAATAATAATAGTATTGATAATAATTATAGAAATAATATTAACAATAATAATAAGATGACGATGAAAAGGAATATTATTAGTAATAATACTAACAATAATAATAAAGATATTATACAATCAATATTAGATAATAGCAATAATAGTGGTAATAACAATTACATAGTATAAGTAGTAAATAAACTTAAGAAAAAATTAAAAAAGCAATAATACTTATTATGTCATAAATAAAAATAACAATTTACTAATAAAGATAGAAGAATATTATTAATATCTATTAATATTAACAGATCGTAGATGATAGCGACAGCTTTCTCTAACAATAAAAAAATTTGTAAATGTGCTGGGTAGACATTTTTGTTTATAATTAAAGACAAAATGGCAATTTAATAGTTGAACTAGATCATCAATTTTGAGTATTTTGGATAAAAAATAAAGATGATCGGAGTTAGATTGATAATGCTGAAAATATATTATTTTTAATGCTTTGTTCTGTAAGTTGGATAATCTTAAAATTTTTTGGGTGCGGATTTGTCCCCAAACTTGACACGCATACCTAAGATGTGATCCAAAAATGGCATGGTATATATTATGGTATATACAGACTTTGGCAATTCCTTTGAAGTGCGTTTAATTCATAAAAGTTTTAGTAATTGACGTCAAGGTAGACTTTTAACAAAAGAAAAGTGTAATTAAACTAAGCTGCGTTTTAAATTTATAATAAAATTTATAGAAAAATAATACAAATAAATTTATTTTGCGTTTTGCAAAATAAATTTATTTGTATTATTTTTCTAAACATCGCCAAAAAAAAATTTGTAAAAAGAAAAAATAATAAATTATTTTTATTTTATAGGAGCAACTTGTTTTTTACAGATATCTTAATAATTTTTCGACTTATATATCTTACTTATATTTCTTTTGTTTTTACTTACCAATCTTATGATTTTCTTACGAGTATTTTACATTAATAAGAACATTATATATACGGTCTCTCGTTTTTGTGCAAGAGAGCGCAGTATTATATATTCTAAATCTTACATTAAACAATTGAAACTATTTTCTAACTTCTCTGGTCATTTTTACGCTATGAAGTTTTTTGTTTTTCCGTCGAAAAAAAGTAATTACAAGCAATTGCTTTCATTTAATTAGATATATTTGATATACTGTTAAATTTTTTTATTATAAAAATTTTTTGATTACATTGATTAAATTTAAATTGCTGAGTTTGCTAAATTAGATATGGATAAAAAAAAATCATTTCATTTTGCATTTGATTTTTGATAACGAAACTTTTGAAATGTCGGCAACTCCATACCAATTAGAACCTGTTAAGGTTATGAAAAAAAAGAACAAGAATACACCAAACAATACAGTTGTCAGTAGTATCAGATATGAAAGTTTTAATGTTGTTATGGCTAATGCGTCAAAAATATATAACAGCAATAACAGCACAAGCCGGCATTATGAATTTTAAATAATAATTTTACTGTTCAATACTTTATAACCATCAAATTGAAAACATGAAGTACGTATATTTTTGCCCGTTTTATACAATTAACATTTAACAAAAATACAGACAAATTATTATTAATTAACGCAATAATGACCACATTAATTAATGGCAACAACTCAAGACGGATAGTAATTTAAATTGTTAAAATATCGCAACGCGCGTTAAAAAACATTTTATTTAGTATTTCTCAATTTATGTGCTGTAATTTGTGAAAACACCTAATGAAAATTTTACTAAACAATAGACGATGTGACATCTGACTTTCTCGCGCAAAATTCGGATAGTTCTGAATGTCACACAATAAAATTTTGTTTTTACTCTAACATATTTTACATACTATAGGAACAAATACGTTCCTAGGGCTTTTTCTGATCTTAGAATAAGATCAGAAAAAGCTTTTTATTTATTGCTAAGTCGTTCTAAATAATAAGTAAATATAGTTAAAGTTAATATTTTAATAATTACAGTTGCAATATAACAAAAAAAAGATGTTTAATGTTGAACTTTTTATTTAGTTATTTATTTTTTACCTACTTTTGTTATAAAAAGACTTTAGTACCCCCGTCATTTAAATAATTTGTTTTAAATATATTTCAACGTGATTATTCAAATAAATTTTTTTTGTTTGACTTCCCCAAGCAAATTGAGACAAAATATCGTCTAACCAAATAAAAATGTTGTTACTAATTTTAAGGGTAATTAATATAAAACATTTATCAGAGTCTTATAATTGAGATAATAATTTTATACGGGTAATTAATGTAAAACATTTTTTTATCAGAGTCTTGATTGAGATAATAAATATTCATTATTTATAAACATTAAATATATGGCACAATAACAATTTATAGCAACGAACCAGCATAAAATACTTAAGGTTTTTAATATCTTTTTAAATATTAAAAGTAGCATAAAAAAAAACTAAACAAATAACCAAAAAAACTTTGACTAAAAATAAATAAAAATATTTCCAGAGTTTCTTTTGTTAAAAGTCTGCCGTGACGTCAAATACTAAAACTTTTATGAATTAAACGCGCTTCAAAGGAATTGCCAAAGTCTGTAGATTGCGACGCATAATTTGAAGACTCCGAGTAGTTGAAAAAAATGGAGAAGACGAGCTTCGGCAAAAACAACAACATTTATTTTTCACCGTATGCATTCATTATTTATTTTTAATCAAAAAAATTTGGTTCAAACCTTTTTTTTTAACATTATCTTTAATATGAACACAACATCTGTTGGGAGTTTGGGATCCCTTTAAAAGTGTTGAAAGTTTACTAACACTAGAGCCTAGCCATTCAGTGTGATGAGCATTAAATAGTATCTAATAAAAGGTGTCTTCCTTATTCCCAAATTTTTACAGCCGATATAGATTCTTGAAAAAAATGAAACAAAATTTTACATTCCACAACCGATATTAAGACATTTAGAAACCATATTAAACTTTTTAAGTAGGTAGAAACCTTTTTTTGATGTTTGTACTATATTGTGATTCATTTTGTTGTCCCAAAAAATATCAAGAATGTTAAAGCTTCTTCATTTATAATGTTCTCCAAATTAGATAACCTTGAGGTTTGAGATAACCTTGAGCCATTGTAATTTAACTTTTATACTTTTTTCGTTATTAAATATCATTATGTTTGTTTTTTCAGGATGAAGTGATAATCCATTTGCTAAAAACCAAATACTAATCCCCTGAAACATATTTCTTATAACTGTTCAATGGAGTCAGTCTTTTCAACCATTGTTGTATTGTCAGACAGACATATTGTAAGACAGTGTCAAATTCTGTTGCACCTAGTAGGTCATAAATATTAATTTTAAAAAGTAATTGATTCATACGTTCCTTGACCAACACCCAACTTCACTACATTTTCTATGAAAGAGTAGAGTTTAGAATTTCAACTAACAACAAACTGCCTTCTGTTTGTTTTATTTGAAGAGATTCATTTAGAAGTTTTTTCATCTGCACCTATATCAAATTATACCAAATTATATTAAATATAAAGTTTTGATTAGCATATTACATTTTAAATAAATTTTAAAAGCTTTTATTCCTCAGTTAAATCAAGCACTGGTTAGTGTCAGGGTTAGGGTTAATGGCAGTAAGATCATTAGTGTTTTCCTTTTAAATAATATTATTATTTATCTTGCAGAACAGATATTTTACGGAAAAATCTTGATTGTTTAAACTAATATCTGATTGACAGTAACTTCTTGGAAAGTACCTTAACTACATTGAGTGGTTCTTTTGTTTTACCAAAATAATTATATTAGTTTGATAATGGCTCTCGCTATATGAGCTGAAATAACAAGAAAAAAAAGAAATAGTGTGATGTTTTAATTGCTTTATGAGTATATATATATATATATATATATATATATATATATATATATATATATATATATATATATATATATATATATATATATATATATATATATATATATATATATATATATATATATATATATATATATATGTATATATATATATATATATATATATATATATATATATATATATATATATATATATATATATATATATATATATATATATATATATGTATATATATATATATATATATATATATACATATATATATATATATATATATATATATATATATATATATATATATATATATATATATATATATATATTTATATACATATATTATATAAATAATGTATATAAAATTAAACCTTCACAAAACTATCAATAATATCTTCATCATTGAAAACAGATTCAATGAAAAATGGCTGAAAAAGAAAAATAATAACTTTTTTAATATCTAAGATAAAAATTATTTTCTTAAAACATATAAAAAATGAAAATTATGGATTACTTTAATGCTATGTTCAATGCAAAATGAATACACTGATTCTCTTCGGCTTCTTGTTGTGTTTGATGCATCAAATATCTAGATATAAGTTTGTATATGAAACAGCAGTTAATAATACAGAATTCACACAAAAACTACACCTGCAATATAAAAAAATATACTAATAAATAATATAAATACACCTACAGAAATAATGCAATTTATTGGTTCAGTGATTTGACATGCTTAAACTTTTTTTTTACCCTTAAAATTATACATTTTTTTCATTTAAAAATACTTACAATAACCAGATCTTACAATAGTGAATTCATAACTTTGAGATGATTATGAAAATCTTATCAAGAAGCACTTTACAATATGGTTAGTTTAAAAAAAATTACTATTTTTATAGTGAACTAATAACAATCCGACATTTAAAATTTTGAAAACTTAATAAAATAAATTGTTAAATAAAAAAATATAGAAAAACAATTAAAAGATAAATAAATTATTTATCTCAAAATTTTGTTTATTCAAGTTTTTTTGAAAAAAAATAAAAATTTTCTAATAATATTTTGTTCAAGTGATTATAGCCTAATTATATCCTAACAAAAAACACTAATTATACCCCGATAAAAAACACTGATAATACCGCTGATTATAAAACATAAAAATATTAAAAACATTTAGTTGATATACATTAAAAATCCTGTTTTTCTAACCCGTGCATACTTTAAATGCAAAAGCTACCTGCTCCTTGTTGAAAAATTAAAATTTTATTTTATCAGTGCTTTCCAATATAGTATTTGCTATATGACACATATTTGCTTCATTACACATTTTGTATAACTCTTTGACACTCTTTGTATAAATGATTAAATTTTGATAATTGATATTTGCTTAATTAATATACTTCTTGTTTTGAAAAGAATTCCAATGAGCTTCTAGTGGAGATCAATTCCTTCAAGATTTTTATCAATTTTTTTTATTTGAAACTTTCTTAATAGTTTTTTTAAATTAAATATTAGTCAAAAGGTCTGGTATGATATGTGGCAAAATTTAAAATTTTTTTAAAGGTCAAAAAGTGCCTATTTAGTTTTTTTTTGTGTTAAAAGATTATACTTAAAACAAACAGAATTTTTTTTCAATTTATTTATCATATTAGTGCAAATCATTATTTATATATTTTACATATAAAACATATTTATATTTACATGAAAAGCATAACAATATTTACACTAATACGATATCTTGGAAACCAAATATTAATTCCATTTCAAAACTAGCATCAGCTAAAGTTGCATCTGTTTCTTGTGCTTGCAACTTTCTTACACTTTTCTTTCTATTCTCTCAATAATTATTTCTATATTAGTATATAGAGATCACTACATTACTATATTAGTATCACTATATTTGTATATAATATTAGTATTATCCCTTTAAATATCAAATCTGTCCTTGAATGGAATATTGTTGTCATATATGGAGCAGATCTTCAAATGATGCCTTTTCTCTCTTAAAAAAAACACATTGCTAACATAGTCAGACCTGCTCTTGCAGCCAACCTTCAACCATTGTTACATTGTAATGTTGGTTTTCTTTCTTTTTGGTATAAATACTATAATGGGCGCTGCTCTAAAGACCTAGCATCTCTTGTGCCGTTTACTAAAATTCATTCTCTAGTTACTTGTTATTCAAATAAGTCTCATCCTTTTTTTGTGAGTGTTCCTAAGTGCTTCAAAAACTATTATTTGTCTATTTTTTTTTATCTCAAACATCAGTTTATTGGAATTCACTCCTTCATTGTGTTTTCCTGTTTCATATAATTTGCAATCTTAATCTTGAGTTAATTGTAATTAATTATCGTTGCTTTATAAACTTCATCTTTTCTCTTCTAGTCACTTCCAACTCTAATAGTGGTTGCTTAAAGCCTTGTTGGGAGTGAAGATGAAAAAAAAAAATAGTGGTCAGGGTTGGCTGATTTAAATCTTATATTCATTTAATAATTTAATTATAATTTATATAAATTTTCTATACTTGATTTAAATAAGAAAAATCATTAAAATTTTTTTCAAGTATAACAGTTTGATATATTTATTGAATGTTATTGACAAAAATTACCCAGAATTCACATTTTCATATGATAAACAATATTTTTTTAATTATTATGATTAAAATTTTATAAAAATATATAATTTTTATTATTAATTTTTTACAGACCTTTTTTAAAAAGATTAAAGTGCAAAGTCAGAAAAATATGACAGGGGAAAAAAAAAAAATATCAAGAGATTAATCTAAAATCCAAATCTAATTAATATTAAATTAATATGTTTTGTTAGCAGCTGCAACAAAAGTAACAAAAAAGACATTACACATTATAAAAAAAACATCATTGATATCACAAAAAAAAAATAAAAAAAAAATCAAACGTTCAAAATTGTTCTAATCAAAAAGTAAAACTAGACATAAAAATCAATTTAAAAAATAATTTTATTTAGGGGTAAAGATTGCTTTTCAAACAAATATATATTTTTTTCATGGTAATTTTAAATAGGTTTTCAGTTATATAACTTAAAACATTTTGAAATTACATTGATGCAACTGCTTCCATGGACCATGTATTTTCCTAATTCTATTCTACAAATATTGTTTTTAGTTTTTTGTATATGTCAACTGCACAAAGCATAAGCTTTAACTTCTGCAATATTGCAGCATGTCTACAGCATGTCTACAGCATGTCTACAGCATGTCTACAGTATGTCTACAGCATGTATACAGTATGTCTACATCATGTATACAGTATGTATACAGCATGTATACAGCATGGGTTCCTTTTGTCCATTACGACAAATCAATGCATAGGTGATTGAATAAAGCAAATTATTCCTCTAAATTGCAAAAAAGTGATACTTTTTACAAAGTAATTAATAACTGAATTGATAATTGTAATAAAAGTTTTTTTTATGATATCTGCACTAATGACATCTTGCTAAAGTTTACAATTTTTGTTATTCTAGAGGTGTTTAAATCTTTCTATTACACCTACCATCTTTTTTTTTAGCTTTAAATTTCCATATTTTAGCTTCTTTTAATTTACTTAACTGAAACAGTAGCCTTTTTATGATACTCTGAAACAGGATATTCCACATCAGACTCTTCAGTAACATAACTTCTCAAACCTGTTTAAAGTGTACAGTAAACTAGTTAAAAGTATATAGGAAAACAGTTAAATGCTTGCAATTCAATAACGTTTTGTGAATGTTACTTAATTAAAAATTAAATAGTAATAAAGAATAACAACTCGCCATATAAATAATTCTTCCAAATTAAAGTATTATAGGTTTTCTGTTTTAGTAAAAGACCACCTTACTAAATATGTAAGGGTATTATCTAAAAGAAAGCAAACATTTACTAAAACAATGAGGATTCGTTTTGCATTGTAAATTGTATTATGATTCGGCATTGTAAAATGATTCAAAATTGTAAAAGAGGAGTTTTTAACATTAAAAAGAATAAAAAGAGATTGGAAAAAAATGAAGAAAATGAAAATCAAATAAAGGAAAATCAGATAATATTTTAAAAATAGAAGATAAAAAAAACAACAACAACAAAGTAAAGACAAGGTCAAACAATTTAAATAAATAAAAAGATTAAATTAAAAAATAAACTGGAAAAAAATAACTACTCTAAATAAAATACAAATTTAAAAGCAAAAAAAAAAAAAGTTAAAAAATGAAAAAAATAATAGTAAAAAAGAAATACAAAATTTACTATATGAAAAAAAAGAACAAAAAAAGGCAACTTTTTTATTTAATTTTTTTATAGTCATGTCTTTTTGTGTATTTTTTAAAAGGTCCTATATTTTTTAGGTTCATTTATTATTATTATTTTTTTTTTTTGCACTCTTTGAATTGTCTATGTATTGCTCAATGGGCATAACCGTGCACTGTTTATTTTACAGTGTTATCTATTTTTCATACTGTCATATTTTTTTTTTTTTTTTAATTTTAATTTACCTCCTTAAGGCCAAGAAGGCCACTACAGACGAGGAGGCTACTTATTTGTGGTAATAACCCTCTCTCAACTCTATAACTCCGAAACACGAACCTTGACGAGCAAGGCCGCTGCGCAGAGAAACGAGTTGAGCGCGGTACTACCAGGGACGTGGTGGGGATCGAACTCAGAACCACTCGTTTATGAAGCAAGCGCTCTACCACTACACCACTACCGCATATGTTTTTAAGGTATTATTGTGAATTGCTCAATGGGCATTGTTGTGTACTGCTCTTATTGTCATGAATTGTTGTGCATTGTTTTTATTGTCCTATTTTTTTTTTAACTTGTTTTTAATGTTGGTAAAAAAAATTTTAAAGTTGTATATGTTTTTTAAAATATATACCTTTGTTTGTATTGCATATTGTATACACATGTATGTATTCTGTATGTACATGTATATTTTCTGTATGCATATGTATATGTGTATGTATGTGTATACGTATACATGTGTATATGTGTACATGTATGTTTGCATATTTTTAGCTGTTGCCTTAACTATTTACAGGGTTATTCATTTTTATTTGCGCGTTTACTCATTCTTATATGCGTATTTACTCATTCTTATATGCCTTTTAAAAAAGCACAGTTTTTTCAAAATAAATTATTTTGAAAATACATGAATTAAGATGAAGACCTTTTACATTCGATGAAGAATACAAAAATACATGAATTAAGATGAAGACCTTTTACATTTGATGAAGAATATGATAAGTGTTTCCACTTCTCTTAATTTATCCAAGCGCACTGTTCAAATTCTTGTCGTTATGTTAAACAAAGGAGAATTTGACAACATGACTTCATTTAAGTCGTTTTCTGATAATAAAAAAAAGAGGTAAAAGACCAATAAACAATAAAATAAAAAATATTATTGAATTATGCGTACAAGAAAACAATCTTTGTGTGCAAGAAGCAATAAAAGGAAATCTTTCAGCAGCAGGTTTCAACATGTCTCAGCTATTTCAAGAAAACTCAAGTGCTCTGATTTTTTTAAAAAGCGTATAGTGAATGTGCCAGAAGAACAAAACTCAACATGAGTTATTGATGCACGCTATGCATTTGCAAGTGAAATTAACTGAATTTTAAATGAAAAATTTATTTATTTGTATTTAATGTGCACACAAACTCATATGGTTATTTGCAAAGAGGTGTGCCAGCAATTTTACAGTCCTCTGGAGTTTTTCTGTTAGGCAAACACTAGCCTCTAATGGCATAGCTGTTAGGTATTTGCCAGCATACTTAAACTTATTTACCACAACTTAATCCAAAAGAATAATTTTCTTCTTCTTGAAAGCATACTTACAAACAGGAAGACAGGCCTCAAAATACAGATGGGGTAATCAGGAAACAAAAAAATATTATGGATACAACCATATGCATAATTAAATAAATCAAGCACTGGCTTGGCAACCATTTTTTAAATAAACAGCAGTGGCAATAACCTGAGTTATATTTTGAATATACCTACATAAAAACATAAAAGCCTATTTATTGTTTATATAAAATTATATTAGAGATTTTATGGTTAGTTGACTCACGTATAAACGCGCATATAAGAATGAATAAATACATATATATATGAATGAATAAACATGCATATTAAAATGAATAGGCACGCATATAAGAATAAATATGTTACTGCATATTTATTAATATGTAAATAATTTTAAAAAGTTTCCTGTACCCCACAAGTTCCCTATGGACCCTGCAGATCACTGATTTGCAGATAAAAAACAAATGAACATAGTTCATATGTTTTTGAAGTGCATAGTTCATATTCTTTGTTCTCTCAAAATGAAAAACTGAGACATCACAGTTTTCTGCTTGCGCCCATATTTTATTATACTAAACTGATAAAATTTTAATTATATCTTACAATATTTATGGGATTATGAGATATTTATGGGATATCTCAAAAACAATCCTTTTTTTGGTCAAAAAAATAAATAAAACTTTTGGTTTTTATTAGTTTTTTTTTAACAAATTATTTTTTTGTATATTTAACAAACTGAAATAACTTAAATTGAAAATTTAAACAAAATTTTCAATTTAATTTTTAAATTTTTGATGATATTTTAACAATAGATTTATTTTCATTCTTTTATTTAACATACCGTTTTATCAGTATTGTTTTATAAGTTCTTTATACAAATGTTTTGAACTAGTTGCTATGGAGCCAGAATCTTAAAACCATTAGCTTCATCAGCACTTAATCTAAGTGGTCAAAAAAATGTGCCCAATTAATTTCCAAAGAATTTAAATTTAACAATGTGATTCAATCTATAGCCAATAAATATCACAACATGTCTTGTTTTTACAATTTGTTAAAAAAGTAATTTTACAAATTGTTGACCTATATTGACAGCTAACACAATTGACATAGTAAAACAACTGTTCTTTTGTTTCATTGTGAAAATCTGAAATATATTTGGAAACTCTTAGATTTAAAAAAAATTGATTTAAAAAAAACTTACTCAAGCTTTGTTAAGAACTTATACTGCAGCTAATTTATATATAAGTTTACATATAAATCCAATACTGTATGCATTGAGAAATCTTAACATAAAATTTCTGTCAAAATAACAAATAATAATAAATTTTAATCAAATTATCATTAAAAAAAAATAATTGAGGTCAACTGGTATAACAGACAAAATTTTTACAATAAAAAACTGTCATGGCAATTTACATCTTAAAAAAAGAAAATTAGTTTGCAAACTTAATTGTGTCACACGTAAAAAAACATCCCATCTATTAAGAAAATTGTAGTTTATCTCAATAAATATAATTTATACAGTAGTTGTGCATACTTTTTATGCGTATGTTAGTCAAACAAATAAAACATATTAGAACACATCAAACATAATAACTCTTACATTTTTCAACATTAAGTGTCTCATAATAATGGCCTGTTAAATTTCATGTGGAAATATTTTAGCCACAAGCAACAAATATTCAATTAGAACATTTAAAATCTTTTCACTTTTTCAAAGTGAAAACATTTTTAAAGTGAAAACATCTCAAAGTAGAATATTCAAGAAATATCATCGAAACCATTAGTCATTAAAGTTTAAAAAAATTGTCAAGGTTTTGTAAGCAAAATTTTCAAACAATTATCAAGTTTAATTATTATTTAACTACTGTCAAGTAATTATAATAATTATGTTTACTGTCAAGTAGTTAAGTAGTTATAATAAATATTGTAGAGATTCATAATTTTTGTTTAAATATATATTTATTTTTGTTTAAATATATATTTAGATAATTAAAATTTAATTTACCTAACCTTGTTTAAAATTAAGCTGAAGATCATTGCAACTTGAAAAAGTTTAACTTTTCTTTGTCAAAAGAAAAGTTAAACTTTTCTTTTGACAAAGAAAAGACCCAAAGAAAACATTAAAGGCAAATGTAGGACCTCCTTATATGAGATACTGAATAATAACCATGTCTATGGAAGTACTGCACTTGACTTAATATAGTTTAAGACTTGTTTATCAAGGTTTGTGAAAGTTATAGAGCTGAGAGAAAAATATGGCATTAATTATAAACAATTAAGGAAAAATTGACACGCTTGGGTTTTGGCAGGTAAATGTTTCAAAAAAAATAGTTATTTTACCACAACTTTATTTTCAGGTTTTTCTTCCATCCATGCTGCTCCATCCTCTAATGCATTCCAATAACATTGTCTAGAAAATATAAAAATGTATTTCAAGAAAAACTGTTTAGTGAACAAAAAATCTATTTCAAGAAACACAGCTTAGTGAACAAAAAAACCATCTCACTATAACTGTAAAAATATACACTCTAATAACACTAATTGAAAAATAAAAACGCATTATTAAAACTGATTATTTAATTAAAGCTAATTTTTTTATTTTTATTCTGATTTACTCCCAGCAAGGCTGCAAGCAACCACAATTAAATTGGAAGTTACTGAAACAAGAGAATAGAGTTATAGAGCAAGGAAACAGTAGAGTTATAGAGCAAGGAAACGGACTTCAAAAGTTAAAGGTTGTTTGAATCAGGAAAATATAAAGATGGGATAGAGTTCCAAAGGATTGAGATGCGGGGAAAAAACTAGACAAATAAAGGTTTTTAGACATGCAGGGACAGAGACAGTAAAAGAATAAGACTTAGCTGAATGACAAGTCAAGCGAGAATGAGTTTTAGTTGATGGAACTAGAGATGATAGCTCCTTTTAACAGCAACCATGATAGTATTTGAAGAAAAGAGAAAGATATACAACTTTACGACAATGAGAAAGAAGCTTAACCTTAGCAGATACAGCGGGTCCAACTACATTTAAAATGTAATTTTGGACCTTGCCTAGAAAAAAAAAGAACGTTATTAGAAGAATCAGCCCAAATATGACAACAGTATAATAGTTTAATTTAGTGACAAATAAGAGATTTGTAGAAATGGAATCAGGGGAGAGAAACTGACAACTACGATAAAAAGAAGCAACCTTAGCAAATGTTAATTTACCAATCAATGTCAAGTAAGGATAATAAAGTTGAGTTATCAGCAAAAAGAGCTACTTTAGATGTAAGGTTGTTAGGAGGATTATTAATGTTGATAAGAAACAAAACAGGTCCAAAAATAGAGCCATGAGGTACCCCAGAAGATATTTATAATAAAGTGGTTAGAAAGAAACAATTTGATAATCTCAAAAACTTTTCTAGATACACCATATAAAACAAGCTTATGGAGAAGACCAAACAGTGTGCCAAACAGCTGTTTTTACAGACATTTTGAACTTTTGAACGGAATATGCTACAGGGTTGATTAAGAACTTTTTGGAAAGGTTTTTATGTGTAAATTTTGGAAAAATAATTTTGCTTTAGGATATTTAGGTCATAATTTTTATTGGTTATAACAAAAATGCGAATAAATGTTTATAAATATGTATGTACATTTTGTAATACAAAGATAACAAAGGTACATCAATGACAAAAACTATAAAAATTATCAAAAGAAGTACTAAAATTAGTAATTCATATGTTAACATTTTAAAATGTCATCTTCATTTTAAACATTTTAAAATGTTATCTTCAGATAAAATATTACTAGAGAATTGTTTATGACAATATTCATCAATTTATAACTTTCAAACCACTTTCCTTATTATTTGCAATGTGCAATAATCAAATCCCTGATTAATTTTTTATGCAATAGTTCTCCAGCTATAAAACCTGTTGTTGTTTTTCTTTTTCCAATTGTATCAGGATAGTCCCATTTTATACCTGTTTTTTTTTTTAATATCTCTGTTTGTAATGAAATCTCTGCTTGCTTCAGAAATCTATTTGAAGCACTGAAAGGGGACTCAGACCAAAAACACCAATTTTCACATGTAGAACAGTCTTCATGAAATGGTAAAATGTACCCAGTAAAGCATAAAGAAACTATAAAAATTAATTTAAAAAATCAGTAAGTTTTAAATGTGATTTTAATACTATGTATAATCACATATTAAGAATATAGAATAATATGATATTACAAATAATATTACAAAATAACAATTTACTTGTATTAGTTTTACATTACAGGTTGGAATTGGTTTGAAGGTTTGTCCTATCCTTGTGATATAATCAGGGTTTTTCTAAGTAAAAGACTGTCTTCTTGTTCAAGTTGGTATTTATTTAATATTTCATTCCTAATTATAGTTTCTCGATAAACTACAAAACCATTTTCAATTCTTTCAATATTTAAACGCAGATCTTTCAACCACTATTACATTTAATTGTTTTCCCTCTCTATACATAGAAAACCTTTATTTTTTAACACTTTAATGTCAGAAAAAAAGACAGACAATGATTGAAGAGTTTCTCTTGTTTCTTTTCCTATTTGAGGACTCACAACTTTGTGAGTCAATTGGCCATTTGGTGACTTTTGCAACCATATTAAGAAACCTGCTTCTGTTTCAAGTGAAAATGGCATTGCATGGCTTCCACTAATATCAAATCTAAACTTTATTATCATTAGTATATTTTCAATGTTTATATCTAAAATAAAGTTCTCCAATATCCTTTGCATTGTCAGTTTAATAGCTGAAAATATACTAAAGTAAAACCAAAATTAGGTTTAAGATAATTCATAATAATTAGTGTTTTTTCAGATTTTTTTCTTTGAGATTTTTCCAACTAAGCAATTTATTAAAAATAGCAGTTCAAAAAGTTTCTCCATGTTAATACTTCAATATTCTCCATGATAATACTTCAATATTCTCCATGTTAATACTTCAATATTCTCCATGTTAATACTTCAATATTCTCCATGTTAATACTTCAATATTCTCCATGTTAATACTTCATTATTCTCCATGTTAATACTTCAATATTCTCCATGTTAATACTTCAATATTCTCCATGTTAATACAAGTTTTAAATAAATAATAAAAGCAATTTATTAAAACTTCAAAAAGTTTTTGGTTTGAATGTATAACCAAAAGCACAATTTGTTTAAGTTTTATTTTAGTTTAGTTTAAGTTTTATTAGAACCTCATTAAAAGAGTTATTCTTTGAGATTTTTCCAACTAAGCAATTTATAAAAACTAGCAGTTCAAAAAGTTTTTGGTTTTTATAAGAATGTATAACCAAAAGCACAATTTGTTTAAGTTTTATTAGAACCTCATTAAAAGAGTTATTTAACATACTTTTCAAGTAAGGTTTCTTTACCAGCCTTGAATTGTATGCCAGCATAGCCCATTATTTTGTGCAGATCTTTGCCAGCTATTCTAAACTAATGTTTTTTGTGCAAAATGTCAAGTGCCTTAACAATTATCAGTATACAACCTGTTATATTTGCAGAAATAGCTTTTGGTTGTTTATAATACTCAGCAATAAAAATTTCAAATAAGTCAAATTCCATAAGCTTCATTATTATTAAAGGAGTTGAGGTGTTGGTCAAAATGTTTTTAATAATTATAATAGTTTCTAGAAATAGACTTTAACTGAACACATCTTTCCTTTAAAAAATATGTAAAAATAAAAATTGCTTGTGTTAACTTAGTACTTTTGGAGATAAATTATTTTTTCTGATAAAAAAGTAGTTAAAAAACACTAAAATTTTGCTAAATTTTAGTTGTTTTATTAGGTACTACATATAAAAAAAATCGTGACAGGTTTCCATAATGTTATTTTCTTATTTATTACTTAATTTTATAAAGTCTTTATAAAGAGGTTATTTGGTGGTAACGCTTTTTTTTGGCGGCATGGGGATGGGGGATTTCTTGAGCTTCCCCCTCCTCCCCAATTAAAACCAGTGTTGCGTTAAGATAAGGAGTTGATTTAAAACAGTGTTTCACTGTAAAAGGCATTACTTTGAATACATGACCATACTGGTGGACGTAAGCGTATGCTACTTTAGTTATGGTAAGAAAAGTTAATTTAAGATTTTAAAATAAATGGCTTTAGTTGCAAATGCTATTTGAATATATTTATTGAAATTTTTTAAAAGTATTTTAAACATATTGTAACTTCATTTTTTTAACTTTTACTAAAGGTTAATAATTTTAATAGTGCTTTAAGGCACCTTTTAAAAAAAAAGAGATTATTACAGTAAATTCAATGATAAAAAAATGTATTTATTTAATTATTAAACATAATAATAAAAAATTGCATACATCTTTTACTATGGATTATTTAAACATTAGAGACAATAAAGTTGAAAATAATTAAACCTTAATAAAATTCTGAGTATTGTTATTTGATATTTGATGCTATCCTTGATTAAGTTTTGATGTTATTTGATGTTAAGATTTGATATTATCTGATTAAGTTATTGTAATCGTTATTTTTATTATTATTAAATTCTTAAACTTTTAATATTAAAAACAGTTAAATATTATTTGCTAACAAACAAATGTTAACATTACTCTAAAAGAATATCTTAAAATCGTTATATCTGTTAGAAAAAAAAAACTTTATAGATTTCATTGTCTTTAAATGAAGTTACATAACAAGTTTTTAAATTGAGTTTTGTAATAGCATTCATTTTTTAAATCTAATGTGCAGTTAGTAACCAAATGACAGTTTTGAATATTAAACGAGTTACATTATGCAATTATTTTACAATTCATTTTATTGTCTTGAAGAAAAATTGAGCAATGATGTGAAAAAATAAAGCAGCTAAAATAAACAGAAAATTGGTTATGTACTACTGCATTTGCGGGAGGCTGCATAAGCGTGAATTGGCATATGTGGGAACTGGCATAAGTGCAAAGCGTTGCAAAAACTGGCATAAGTATATAAGGCATAAGTAAATAAGGCCTTCTCGGCCTTGAGGAGGTGAATTAACAAAAAAAAAAAAAAAAAAAAAAAAAGGACAAACTGGCATAACTGCGAATTGGCATAAGTGCGCCGAATAAATTTGCAAATATTGGCATAAATGTGAATTGGCATAAGTGCAAACTGGCATAAGTGCGAATTGGCATAAGTGCCCCAAACAAATTTGCAAACATTAGCATAAGTGCGAATTGGCATAAGTGCAAACTGGCATAAGTGTGAAGCAGTTACAAAAACTGGCATAAGCGCAAATTGGCATAAGTGCTCGGAATAAAATTTCAAATATTTGTATAAGTGCAAATTAGTATTTCACACTTATGCCAATTCGCACTTATGCCAGTTCGCACTTATGCCAATGTTTGCAAATTTATTTGCACTAATGCCAGTTCGCACTTATGCCAATGTTTGCAAAATGTTTTGGCACACTTATGCCAATTCGCACATATGCCAGTTCGCACTTGTGCCAGTTTTTGCAACGCTTCGCACTTATGCCAGTTCGCACATATGCCAATTCTCGCTTATGCCAGTTTGCGCTTAGACCATTCGCATTTATGAAATTCGCACTTATTCAGTCATCCCTTGCATTTGAAACCAAAACTTTTTTTCTTCTAATATAATTTTTGATATTGTACATATTTCTTAATATGTCATTTCATTTTATAAAGTTTCTTATACATTATGCTGTTTCTGATATTTTGTCTTGTATTTAATGCATTTTTTCGTGTTTAATACTAGCTCCTGATATTTGATACATTTGATGCATGTTTGTAAAAATTTTATCTTTTTCTGAAAAATTCAATAAAATTATGATTTTAAAGGAAGATTAAAACTAGGGATGTACCGGAATTTTGTCCTGACTGGACTTCCGGCTGGATTTTGTGAACTATAGGTCATTCTGCTTCTGAGCGAAACTAAAATTTTTCAGGCTAAAATGCCAAAATTTACTTTTTACCTTTACTTTTTAAGACATGCAACACAGACTGTGTAAATTAAATCAAAAAATCTTTGCCATAAAGGGCAATGAAGAAATATAGGTAAACCTAAGTAAAAATACAAAATTGATAACAAACACTAAGCCTCCAAAAATTTGTGGACAGCCTATATAAAATTGAGTTTTACTAATATTTCAGCAATTACTTCACTAAATCCAATAAATTGTATACCATTTTGAAAAAACATTGAAAATTTATTTATGTACTTTAACTGATTTAAAAATGAATGATTTTTAATGAGCTTAAAATTTTGCAGACATACTGAAGCACTTTACATTTGTTCCAAAAAATTGCTAGTTTATTGATGTTGTAAACAAGTACTTTGTGGAAATAATTAAAAAGCTTTATTTATAAGTGATGAGGTCATGAGATATAAAAAAAATAATAATACCTCCAGTGAAAAAGTTGAGAGCCTGTTCAAATAGAGCATCAGTTCAAATGAAAATTTGAAGACAGCACAATTTTATGAAGTCAGTTAGTCTGCGGATAGACAAATTATGAAGAGATAAAAAAAACATACAGTAAAACAACAAATCGTCAGGATAAAACCCTTGTGATACTTAGCAACAAAAAACTTCATTTGACAGTTACTGATTTAAATGAATACATATAAAGAAACATTTTTATGGAATGAATAGTAATATTCCTTCTATAAAATGTTGTTTGCGACATGCAAATGTGCTTGGAAGATGCCTAATCTGAAAGTCATTGATTTACCTGAAAAACTAAAATGCCTCAAAAAGAATTAGCATTACTTGATCTAAACTGGAATTGTCAACTTTGGTCAAAGAACCTTTTTAATGATTTTAGTGGTGTAGTGGTAGAGCGCTCGCTTCATAAACGAGTGGTTCCGAGTTTGATCCCCACCACATCCCTGTTTCGGAGTTATAGAGTTGAGAGAGGGTTATAACCACAAATAAGTAGCCTCCTCGTCTGTAGTGGCCTTCTCAGCCTTGAGGAGGTGAATCAAAATTTAAAAAAAAACATTTTTACGCAGTTTGGGTCAGATAGAATCAAGTTTGTTTGACATTCAGTAGATACAAAATATAAGCATCTGCGTCTCTAAACGGTACAAGATGAAACAAGAGGAAATGATAAAAAATATTATTTCGATAAAACCGGTACTAAACAAAACAATATTTATACTACTTTGCAAAAATTGGTACAAAGCGAAACATATTTTTTTTGTTTCGTGAAAAATTCGGTAATAATGGAAAAATTAATTTTTTGTTTTGTAAAAACCGGTACAAAACGAAATAAGATTATACTAAATTAAGCACAAAATAACTGGTCTGAAACTAAATAAAGCTAAACTTTTTAGTTAAACTTTTTTTACAAACATTAAGTATTAAGTATTAAACGTGTATTTGTTCTGCTTGTTATAGTTCATGTATTGCTCGGATTGTGGGAATTGAAAAATATCTGTTTGGAGCAGGTGAATTGATCAAGAAATATTCAAAGACATATGTAAGAGCATTGCGTTACCTCAAATTGTCAAAATGACAATTTTAATCTAGTTTCTTTTAACATTACCTGTTCTTTTATCTTTTTTAAAACATTTGTTACAACTGATGATGGATATGATATTATAGGCGCTCGTCATTAAGTTATTGGGGGCTACCTTTTATTTTTGAATATGGGTGTTCCACACAATTTTATTAGTTTTTAATTTGTTTTTATCGTCTAAAGAACGCTGTATAATACAGCGTTCTTTAGACAATAAATATTTAATAAACTGCCTGACAAAACATTTAAAATTCTTTCGACTTCCTAAATACTTAATTATTATTTGATTGCATCTGATTATAGGGCCTTCGAGAGGAAGAGGCAAAGGGGGTAAATTGACCCGGGCACCAAGCTTGAAGTGGCATTTGATGACCACTTTCTTTTTTCTTTTAATAATTAGAAAACATTTTAATGACTGACAATGAGAAACCTGCTTAGTTTTTGTATTTGAGTTTGAAACTTTAGTATTCGAAATAATAATAAACATGTTAAAAATTTTTAATTTTAACTTCTATTATTATAATTAATTGTAAACTATTTACAAAAAAATAGGATTTAGCTGTAATTAAGTTAGACGGAACCGGGCTTATGGAAATAAGCCCGTGACATTTAATTAGTTTTATTTTTTTGACATTTAATTATTGATTTATTATGTTGTAAAAAGATTTACTTTTATTATAAACTTTTGCATGATAATTTTTTTATATTTCGTTCAATTTAAATTATCTGAATACAAAAAAAAAGTGAATGAAAAAAGTAATAATAATAACAATCAAATTTTGAAACTTTTAATTTTACATTATTTAAATTTTGAAAGCAACTTTTAATTTTACATTATTTAAATTGTAAAAAATATATCAAAAGTCTCATTAAGATTAATAAATTCTTATTTTTAGTAACTTTAGCAATATTCTTAAATATTAATTTATGAAAGTTGCCAGGAACCTTAATACTTTTGGAACGTTTTTATACTTTTTTTTTTTTTTTTGAAAGTTATCAGCTCTTTTAAAAAGAGCTGATAACCTTCAAAAACAATTTTTCAAAAAGACTTTTTGCAATAATTATATTTGGTAGTGTACATATGTCAAGTCGTGCAATATAAAGTATTGAAATATGTTAAATACATGCATTACATTTAGATTTATCAGTAAAACCAGGATATAGAAATTAACAATCACTGTCAAGTTGTCGTAGCCAGTTATTGCAAATGCATTTCAATAGATGTACCCAATTAAATAGAAAAAACAGTTTTCTTGTTGAATAAGAATGTTGAATAAATGACTTAAAATCACCACTACAAAAAAGAATAAACGTGTTTCATTTAATCCTACTAATGTCTGAAATTAAAAAAAGAACTTTGTAACCACAATTTTATATCATATCTGCCTATTTTATTGAAAAATCTTTTAGATAGACAGCAGTCAAATTTATTACTGATTCAACATCTTTGAATGTCTTTTTTTTTATTATTACATAAAATTTATTTGAAAGAAGTTCATAAGCTTTTACTTTTTCATTGTTTCTTTCATTTAATTAAAATGTAAATCCATAATGTTTTTGCATCATTAAAACATTAAAACAAAGACATAACGATTTCTTTTTGTTAAACATATTTAATGTTTTTTCGTTGCTAACGCTAATAGAACTTTTTTAGCAAATGTTTTCACAAACTTTTATTTTTCTTAAATAAATTTATAATTTTAATTAAGTTATAAATAATATAAGTAACAATTTTAATAACAAAAGCTTTTTAAATTTAATTAAATTTTGGCCAAAAATATTTCTAATGCTCAAATTTACCGAATGACATAGGTTAATATTTAGAAAAAGATTTTTTTTTATTGTTTTACTTTGACTGCCTAAATGTTATTAAAAGTATGCGAATAGTGATTTTGTTTTTAATGATAAGCAAACTATTCCGTTCAAAACACAACGTATTTAGAAATATTTTTTTCGAAATTAAATAAAAAACTTTTATTATTATACATTTGGTTTTTAGCAAATGCTTTTATAAAATTAAATTTATAATTAAACATTTCTCATAATTAATTTGTATTTATTACACAATTTAATATTATTAATAAACTTATATAAATGAATAAAATTTTATTTAATTTCATTAAATGTTTGCTGTAAACGTTTTATACTAATGCGGTACTACCACGTACCTGGTAGTACCGCGCTCAACTCGTTTCTCCGCGCAGCAGCCTTGTTCGTCAAGGTTCGTGTTTCGAAGTTATAGAGTTTAGAGAGGGTTATAGCCACAAATAAGTAGCCTTCTTGTCTGTAGTGGCTTTCTCAGCCTTGAGGAGGTGAATTAAAATTAAAAAAAAAAAAAAATATATATATATATATAAAGAAGTCCCATTCACAAAACACTTTTAATTATTCGTAGAAATTTGCGCACTAATTTCAACAGAATGAAGTAAGTTAACATGAAAAAATGAGTTTTTTAATTGAAGTATAACTTAAACATTTTACTTCATTAAAAAAAACACATTTAAATTATGTAGAGATTATTTTGTTTTTAAATATAAGCGAACATTTTTGTTTAATTA
Source organism: Hydra vulgaris (assembly GCF_022113875.1). Taxonomy (NCBI): domain Eukaryota; kingdom Metazoa; phylum Cnidaria; class Hydrozoa; order Anthoathecata; family Hydridae; genus Hydra; species Hydra vulgaris. The sequence goes on along the minus strand of NC_061170.1, from coordinate 41,752,409 downwards.
ACCAAAAATCTTTAACAAAAACTTTTTATAAAAAAAATTAAATATAAAATCAAGTAAACTATTATTAGCATTGGCATGAAGCGGAAGAAGCGGAAGCCATCACTCCTGCTGCATGCCAAAGCCTGATATATATATATATATATATAAATATAAATATATATATATATATATATATATATATATATATATATATATATATATATATATATATATATATATATATATATATATATATATATATTGTTATTATTATTATTATTATTAAATTGAAAACCGTAGTGTAAAAACTACATGTAAAGTAATCACATAGGAGATTATTTTATAACAGTTAAAATTTACTTTTATCTTTTATCAATATCTTTTTTATATTGAAATATATATATATATATATATATATATATTATATATATATATATATATATATATATATATATATATATATATATCAGTGAAGAACCAAGACGTGTTTTAGTACTGTTATACTGGTATGGGCACCCAAAAATTATTTTTATTTTTAATTTTTCCTTTGATTTTTTATGAAAAATAGAAAAAAAAATTTAGTTTTAAATGCAGTAGTATTTAAATAAATCTCAGTTTAATTTAGCTAACTCATTTTTTCTTCAGGAAAATAAAAAGAATTAAAAAGAAATTGCTTTTTAACTGGACTTTTAAAAAAATGAAATTCGTTAAGAAACTTAATTTTAAAACCACATTGCAAAATTTTATAACAATGAAATGTATAAAAGATTTCCTTTTTTGAAAGTTAAAGTTTTTTTAAATATCCATTCAGCAAAAGGTTAATTTTTCTTTTTGACAATTAAGAGTAAACTGCTTTTGATAATAAATGAACAAAAGCAAAAAATATTAGTCCTTGTAACTATTGCACAAGTTTAATTTTTAAATGAATGAACTTTTGATCTTTAGCTTGCTATTTTAATTTACATGAGGAAAACGAAAAAACGAAGTATAAACTTTTTTAGACAGTTTTTTTTCCTTTCAATATTCTTTTTAAAATAATAAAAAAAAAGGTTTTAATAACTTACAAAATTTTTATTTAGACCTGTTTAAAATTACCCATAGTAAATGTAATTTATTTATTCAAATGTAGTTTTTAAAATTATTCCTAATAATTAAAATTTTTTTTTTTTTTTAAATATATGTTTTTAAAAATATAATATGGTTTTTAATCAAAATAATAAAATATTTTTAAAATTATGTTTACTGTAATTATCTCTTTAATTATCTTTATTTTAAAAGGTGCCTTAAAACCACATAAAAATTATAACCTTTAGCAAAAGTTAAATGAACAGATTTACTAATATTTAAATCAAAATTTTAAATTTAAAATAATAGAAAATAAGTTTATTAAAAGCTTATGTTTTTATTCGAATAGTTTGTTAAATAAGTTTATTAAATGCTTATCGAATTTGTTTATTGAATGCTTATGTTTTTAATTCAAACAAGACGTAAAACTATTTTGTTAATTTTACAAATATTATGCAATATAATATATGTAAATATTGATAGAAAATTGCTTAAAATACTTTTAATTATTATTTTAAATTAAACTTACTAAAATATAGTTAATAACTGTTTAAAATTCTTTAAACATTTTTCAATAAACTATTTACTGATAGCATGGTATATGCAACAAAAGCGTTTAATACAATCTTAGGTAAAATAGTTTTCTTTTAGCTAAAGTAATATCGTCCACCAGTAAATTGATGTATTCAAAAAATACCTTTAAATCAACACCATATTATAGAAAAAACTGAACAAGATAAACATAAATGATTAATAAGAAAATGATGATTATTGTTGCGGCACAGGTTTAACAAGAGGAGAATGAGGGAGAGGGGAAAATAAAAAACATAATCCCCACCTCCCCTACTCAATGTTGCTGGAAAAAATATATATATATATATGTATATATATATATATATATATATATATATATATATATATATATATATATATATATATATATATATATATATATATATATATATATATATATATATATATATATATATATATATATATATATGTATATATATATATATATATATATATATATATATATATATATATATATATATATATATATATATATATATATATATATATATATAAAGTGGTAGAAAATCACTTAACAAAATTTTTTTTATGAGTCTTTATTGGTGAAACACTGTGTTTCACCAATAAAGACTCATCAGAAATTTTAATGATAAAATTTTTTTTCATTTAACACACAGTGTTAAATGAAAAAAAATTTTTGCCAAGTGGTTTTCTACTACTTTATTATTGCTCTGTTCTTTTAAGAACATTGAGCACTCTATTTTGTAGAATACATTTTAAAATTGTTTAAATATATATATATATATATATATATATATATATATATATATATATATATATATATATATATATATATATATATATATATATATATATATATATATATATATATATATATATAAATATATATATATATATATATATATATTTATATATTTATATATATATATATAGTTTTCAATTTACTATACAAACTTTCTACTCATGTTTTGGCAATCATTTATTAAAAATACAAATCATTTAATAAATCCAAGTTAAAAATAATGACTTAAAAACTTTCCAATAATTCTTAATTTAAACAAAAATTTCCATTTATTGTTATTTTAAATATTCATTTCATTTATGGTTAATTTAAACAATCCTTTTATTTTAAATTGACTTGGAAAAATACTATAATTGACATTATCAATATTTTTTAACAACATGCAAAATTTACTGCTAACTTAAGCATAATTTATGCCAAATTTACTGCTAAATTAAACAAGTAATATTTTTAATAAAAATTATTTATTAAAAATTATTTTCTATAAAATTAAGTAAATAACTTGTCATCTTCTTTCTCTATCTTATTCTTCTGCCTAGCATTACTTTGTTCTCTTGACAAACTGTTTCTAATTGTATAAGTAAAGAACCCCAATAAACAATATATTAACTTATTCAAGGGCAATTGACAAAAATATCAACCACAAAAAACATTTTAAATAATCAAAAGAAAGACCATGCTTTCAAAATATGTATGACATCTAAAGGAAATAATATTAACTACTAATTTATTTGATTTATTTTAAAATAAGCCAAATATATTATGTTTCTAAAAATTGAAAGCTGTGTTTTCAAGAAATGTATTCATTGTCATTGGAATAATTAATAACAGAAATTTTATTTAATTAAATATTTTAACTGATATTTAAATGTAGACTTGAAAAGTCCCTTAAAAAGTTAAAAAACTATAAAAACAAAAGACTTAAGTAAAATTGTTAAAATTTATCAACACTTTTAAAAACTGTTACATATTACTTTCACATATTACTTGGTTACTGTATTAGCTCACATGTAATTAACTTTATAAGTATGTTTGTGTTCTGCCTAAACTTCTGATGCAGTGTTGACTCACCTATAAATGTTCATTTACCTGTAAGTTACTTTATGTATGTTTGTGTTCTGCTTAAATCATAGACGCAGTGTAAGCTCAGTAACAAACTACTTAAACTACTTAAACTACTTACTCTAAATATAAAACCTACCATAGTCCCTAGTATTTTGTTAGATAAACTGTTTTTCTTAATGTGTTTCCATAATATCATGCCTGGTGTTTTAAAGTACTGTTTGTGGGAAGTAATTACTTTTAACTATTTATCATGTAACCCAGTATTACCTGCCTCATGCCCTGCTGCTTTGCAGGGTGCGTTTTTTTAAGTAAAAGCTAGGAAAAACAAACTAAAAAATACCCTGTCTTTGGGCTCTTGCTTGAGTAAAAGCTAGAGATAGTGTCTCAATAAAAATATTTATCTTGAGCAGATGTAAACTGCATCCAGCTACTGTCTTGTAGAAGACTTCCTTGGCTAAGAATTTAGGGGTAAGCAGAATAATTCTGCCAACCAACCTTAAACTATTAGGCTGGGATAGATGCAAACATGTGTTACATTGTTTCCTGCCAAGGATTATAAATGCTGGATCTTTTTGACTCTACTCATGTTTTTACTTGTGCATCCTTGATAGTTGCTATACAACTCTCACTGTTATCTCCTAATGAGGGTACAGTTCTAAAACTCAGTTTAATGGTTCAGAGGCCAGATGGTAGTAAGGTTTCTAAACTCTGTGGTAGCTATCAGAGAGGATGATTCCATCTACAGCTGCAAAATATCAAAGTATTAACAGTGCTATGTTGCAAATATATAGTGTCCTTGTTAATGCTTTTGATGTGCATTGCTAAGGCCACGTAAGGACCCCTATGTTAGGGCTTAGGGTTGGTTAACAAGACTGAGACAACTGCATAGCTCATTGCTAATGAGGTCATGCTATATCTATAAATGAGTCAAGCTCTCATTCAACTTAACTCATGCTGAAAGTAATCCTAAACTTTAAACATAAAAAAACTATCCCACCACCTAACTTTTATATATCTTTAATAAATATTTGTGGTCTGCCAAACAATCTTCCATTAGTTGAGCCTAAATTTTAAAAACACCTGACAAGCTTGAACTTAGTTGACTAATTTTAACTCCACTATTCCTTTTTTGGACTTTGGTGTTGATGGGTACTATCCTTTGATTCGCAAAAAATCCAATAGTCACTTAGGGGTATACATACGCATCAGTTCACCTATTTGTTGTGAAATCAGGTTCAAATCTTTTAAACCTGATTTCAATACCTTTCCTCCTTGATTTATGTCTTGTCTAACCTCTATTTTTACGACCCTAACTTGTGTTTAATTACTCCTTCTTCTCCCTTAGGTTGTTCTGACCATGCAATGATCTCTACAAGTCTTATATCTCAAACTTCTTTTTCAGACTCACCCTATCATCACACAACTTACGACTACTACATAACCTCCTGCTACTTATTTTTGCAAGAAATTGGCGTAAAAAGGTACTGTTTAATGCTAAGCTCCATTATTCTCACTAAATCTTGTATCTTATCTCAGAAATTAGGCTCTTGAGATAATCTGGAAAACCTTCAATAGTGTCATTAACAAGGGTAGGTCTAACATTCTATCACACATTTATGGGACTAATCTTATTACTTCTCCCAAGTATAAGGCAGAACTATTTGCAAAGAACTTTTCTTCTGATTTGACTCTTGTACTTATGGCCATTCTCTTCATTCTATTCCAATTAAACAGGTTAACCTGTTGTTAGATATTTAAATCACTTCAGCATCCGTTGCTAAATTCATATCTCAAATAAACTGTTCTACAGCATGTGGTCCAGACAACATTTCTGATACAGCCTTATAAAACTGTTCTCCAAAACTTTAATTCTTTCTTAACTATTTACTTGACTGAGTCTTAATTTTCCTGCTTGCTAGATAGTGGTATCTGTTGTTCAAATTTTCAAAAAACTACAGAGAACATTCTGACCTCTTTAATTATCGTCCAATCAATCTTCTTTCAGTTGTTGGCAATGTCTATGAGTTTTTGATCAACAAATTTATTACATCCCACCTTGAGTCAAATAACTTACTGTTGAACAATCAATACAGTTTTGGATCCTCTCGCTCTACAGCTGACTTGCTAACTGCTGTGACTGATAGATTTTATCATGCATTAGATGGATGTGGTAAGCTAGAGCTATTGCTCTTGACATATCTAAAGTTTTTGACAAAGTTAGGCACACTGGTCTTCTCCATAAGCTTGCTTGATATGAGAAATATCTGGGAAATATCTGTGAAGTCTAATTGGAAAAGTCTTTGAAATTATCAAATCATTTCTTTCTAACCGCTTTATTAGTCACCTTCACAGGCGAACACTCTTTTTCATATCCAGTAACTTCTGGTGTACTTCAAAATTTTATCCTTGGTCCTGTTTTGTTTTTTATTTACATTAAAGATCTTCCAGACAACCTTACACCTAAAGTAGTTTTTTTTGCTGATGACTCAATTTTATACTCCTTTCTAGACAAAAAGTTTTCTCTTTTCAATCGCTTAGAGCAGGCAACAGATCTTGAATATGATCTCACTTCTGTATCAGATTGGGACTTACAGTGACTTGTAAATTTTAACTCCAACAAAACTCAGTTATTTGCTATTGCAATAGAGTTTCTGCTAAGTTTGAGTCTCTTTCCCATCGTCATAAAGTTGCATCTCTTTATCTATTCTAAATATAGTATTTGTAACAATAGTATTAGTAGAAATAGTATTTCTACAAATACTATTATGGTCGCTGCTCAAAGGAGTTATTATCTATAGTTCTATCAACTAAAATTCTCGTTTGACTCAACATTTCAGCTAAGTCTCATTCGTTTCCTGTACCTGTTCCTGCATGCTTTAAAAACTCTTGTTTATCTATTTTTTTTCCCCTCACTTCAACCCTTTAGAACTCTCTCTCTCAATCAAAAAACTTTTTAAGTCTTCTGTCAACCTATCCCTTGCTTTATAACGATATTCTTTTTTATCCCAATTTAATAATGGATGTTAAATAAAAATTATATAATAAATTTTAAATTAAAAAATGTTTCTTTGAGGTAGGAGTAATTTTTATTTTGTCACAGCCCTCTCTCAATTTTTTAAGACAGTTATGAAAAGAAACAAGATGAGCATGATAATACCAGGGACCCTGTAAAAATCAGAGGGAACATACCACATAAAAATTTAAATTAGAAAATGGTACTTTAAAAACTTGAGCAAACAAACCAAGTGTAACCATGGAAACTTAAGGGAAGAATCATGAAAACTAAAGGAAAAAAGATGTACCCAATTTGAAGATAAGATTACTTACTGTCTAATTTTTTCAGCCTCAATATTACTTCTAATAAAAAATTCATGCTTAAGATCTGTTCCAGCTGCTTTCCGACGATATTCTCCAACAGATAACACTAATAAAAAGAAAAGATGATCAAAATCTGCAAAAAAATTTTTTTTTTTCTTTTTTTTTATTGGAAGGAGGGGGAGAGGCTCACCAGAGTCTTGCTATTTTACAGAAAAATGTTCTTCAATAAATTTATATGTTAAATTATATGGTAATTATAGAAAACAATTAAATGCTATATAATACATATAAAATACCTTTAGAAGCTATACCACACCAGTTTAAATATCTACATAACTTTCTTGCAATGTACGTCTTTCCCCGAGCAGGTAGTCCGACCATAATAATCATGTGATTGACATTAACAAACTGGGGTTTGATAGGAGGATATACACAATGATCTAAATAAAAAAATGAGTTATTCAATATCCTACAAAAAAAAAAGATGTACATCTAGAAGATTTTTTAAAGGTATGGTATAGTAAAGCTGAATGATCTCACAAGCAAAAGCCTTTGATTCTCTCAAATCTAAAAGAGCTATATGCAAAGTTTAAAACCTGTTATCCAGATATAAAGACTTATTTTCAAACTTTTACTGACATCATCCAAAATGGTGCATTACAGTTGGAGCATCTGGTATGCATACAGTATGTGTGTACACCTACAGGCTTGGTCGGGAAGCAGGAGCAATCGCTATCGATTGCTGACCACGGAAATAATATTTAGTTGCAAAAAGCTGGTCAAATTTTTTAGTCGTTTTGAGAACATTTCAAAAAGCAAAAACAAATCTTCTTAGTAAGATAAACAAATGAAATAATTAAATCATTGAATTACTATAGAAATTAAATTTATTGGATAGAAATCAACTAAAAAAGTTAAAAATATTTTTATGACGAGGAAGCCAAACTGCTTCATAATATCGCTGATGTTTAGTGAGTGGGCTTTTTAATTTTAATTAGTATTTAAAGCAGAAAAAAGTATAATGAGTTTTTAAGAATGGCAACTTAAGCGAAAATAATTACATTTAGTGAACCAATATCTAGAAATTTTCTTTATATCTAATAACTTGCTATATATATTTATGTTCTGTTGTGACCTCAGGCGCGGTATTTGTTCATACGCGAGTTACTTTGTATGCATAGTGTTTAATAACCAGAAACTTCTTATATGTTTGCTACATAAATAGTTTTATTAACTTTAATGATTATTAATAACTTCATTGAAAACGCAATTATTTTTGCAAGTCTTAGTTTACAAATTAAATCGATAAAAAACAGATACACAATTTTATATTTACATAAAAAATACATTCTCTTTAAATAAGTATATACTAATAAAATCTACAATTTATAATAAACTTTCAAAATTTTGACAATTTAAATAATATATATTTAAAACATTAATTTATGTAAACAAATAATAATAGTTTATAAGATATACGGCTATGCAGATGTGGCTCCGAGAATGAGCCATAGAATTGATAATATATTCTTATAACAATCTATGCTAGAAATCTAACGTAACAAATCGTGGATAATACAATTTATAAAACATTTCAACAGAATACTCTAGACCTTTATTTTGCTTAGTCAGAGTATTTTTTGAACCAATAGAATTAGTTTGTTCGTTTATTTGGCAGGTTTTTAGAGTTTGCGAGTATTCTTTTCATTCTTCCACACCAAGAGGTTTTGAGAACATTCAAGTTTTTTATGTTTCCATGTATGTCCATAAAAACAAAATTTATTGTTTCATACATAAACTTAGATGTTCTCAAAAGAACTAAAAAACCTGGCCAGTTTTTTGCAACTAAATATAATTTCCATGGTCAGTATTCGAGAGCGATCACTCCCGCTTCCCGACCAAGCCTGCACCTACCATCAAAATGTTAAGTTAATGATTAGTGCAGTTAAATTATCAAAGGATTATCACGAGCTTATTGATATGCTTGTTTGTAATAGGGCTAACAAGACTTGCAAGATACATCTTTATCCTTTGTGCCCAGAAGATTCTACATTAGTACATTATTTTGAAAATGAGTTGTATTCTCAAGACGATATTGATGAAGATGATGATTATTGTATAGATTACAAACAATGGAAAACAACAGACTGATCTGAGCTATTAAGTCTAACAGAAATGACAGGTAGCTTTATTAATACTTTGAAAAATTTGTTACAAAACTTACTGTTCATTCTTAAATTGCAAAAAGTCAAGCTGCTTCTTTAATAAATTTAAAAAATACGTTAAGTAGTACTGAGGTCATTTTCCTTTGTAATTTCTCAGAAAATTATGAGTTTGTTGTACAAGACAAAATACAAATTTTTCACTGGAATAAAATTCAAGCAAAATTGCATTCAACAGTAATTTATTATAAAGAAAATAATGTCCTTAAATGTGATTCAATATGTTTCATCTGAATTGATTTACTGCATGATGTAGATAAGGTTTATCAAGTGATGAAGCTAACAATTCAACAATATTTCACATCAAATAGAAACTGTCCATAACTTTTCAGATAGGTGTGCTGGCCAGTACAAGAGCTACAAACACTTCATAAATATATGCCACCATGAACAAAATTTTGCTATGAAATGTACATAGTTTTTCTTCGCAACAAGTCATGGTAAATCCTGTAATGATATTGGTGGGACTGTAAAAAGACTAACTTTAATTGCTAGCCTTCATTGAACAACAATAAATCATATTCTTACAGCATCTGCAATGTTTTATTTTTGCCAAAATGAAATCATAGGAATTAATTTTTATTACATATCCAAGGAGTTAAACATGATAATTCAAAGTGAAATGGAGAAAAGATATGCAACTGCAAAAACGATACCAGGCACTCGCAGCTATCACAATTTCGTTCCAATAAGTAACACAAAAATTGGAACTAAAGTTGTTTCTGAACAATTGGAGTATTCATTTGTTTTTAATTTTCAAACTGATGAGATTATTAAAGAATTCTTGTCTAATATAAACATTGGTGTGTTGGTATGTTTGATATATAATAACAATCCATGGATCGGACTAGTTTAGAAAATTGATATTAAAAATAAAGACTTTTAAGTCAGATTCATGCATCCATGTTACCTTTCAAGGTCATATTATTGGCCTACTAGAGATGACATTTGCTGGGTTCCATCAACAAACTTATTGTTAATGATTGATATCCTAACAACTGTTACAGGAAGACAATACGAAATCAGTGAAATTGATCACCAGAGCATTGAAGATAGCTGGGCAAACTTTAAACTAGAGAACTAATTTGTAATCTGTCAAAGAATTTGAATTCTTATTTTTTTTTGAGTGTCAAAGATTGTTAATTCTTGTTGTCTTTTAGTTCTTATTGCAATTTAATTATTTCCATGGTTTTATTGTAATTTTAATATTTTTTGGTTTATTATTATAAAACTTTAAATGCAAATAAATTTGATATAAAAAAAAGAAAACCCTTCCAGATTTTTTGTATTATGGAGTTTGTAACATATAGAACATTAGGAAAAAATTTCAGAATTATATCATATAGGCATCTCAAAATAAACTTTTTTTTGTACAAGGCACAAAAAATCTTACAAAAAGTGTTACACTATTTTGAAATGGATTATTTATATAGAAGCTTAAATTTGTTAACGTTTTAGCAATGATTTCTGAGTTCCTCACAAAAAAAAGTAGTTATTTAGAAATTTTCATCACTATTGAACAAGTCTTTTATAAGTTAAAGCTAATTGTGTTGTGCAATGAGCTTAAAAAACAAATGGCGCTGAAAAAAAAAGTAAAAAAAAAAAAGATTTGGACTGAATATCAATATCTCTGAAACCGTAAGGAGTTTGATACTAAAATTTGGAGTCAAGTTTTCTTTCATTAATTTAAGCTTGTACTCCGAAAATCAGCAAAATCTAAAATAGTATGGTGTGGAAAATTTTTTTTTTAGTTAATTTGACATGAAATGAAAATAAGCATATTTATTTATTCTTTAATATTGATTATTAATACCATACTATTAATATATATCATGGCAGATAGCTTATGTGATATCTGCAAAATTATTGTCTCTAAAAATCAAAAAGCTATTTTTTGTGATAACTTCTTATCTTGGGTACACATAAAATGTAATCTTTACAATATAGACTATCATTTACTCAAAAACTCATCTAATGATGATTTATAGTTTTATAAGAACTGTCTGAGCTCTATATTTCCAATCAACAACGAATATTTTATTAATAGTGGTTCAAATAGCATTAAGAAAAAAGTTGTTCGTTACCTTAAAAAAAAATCTCAAATCTTTTACTGATACCTTAAATATTCTCTCATGTGAAGCTAATCATAAAATAAAATCAGCATTTAATAGCTTCTACACTGATATCAGTGGTTTAAGTCATCTTTCTAATGATAAAAATTCTTTTAAACTTATTCACCTAAATATTGCTTCCTTCTCAAAGCACATTGATGAATTAGAACATTTATTAAAATCAACTTAACTAGAATTTGATATTATTGGAATAACAGAAACTAGATTAATTAATAATAAAGTTCCAACTACGAATATCTTGCTCAATGGTTACTGTTATAAACATACACCTACAGAATCACAAGCTGGAGGTGCTCTTTTATACATTAATAATAAGTTTGCATGTAAACCTCAAAAAGATCTTCATGTTTACAAACCAAAAGAATTAGAATCTGTTTTTCTTAAATTAATAAACCCTTAAAAACATAATATTATTATTGGTTGTAAATATAAACATTTATTAATGACAATAGATGACTTTAATGCAATCTATATTTTTCCATACCTTGAAAAACTTTTTAAAGAAAATAAAACTGTATTTTTACTAGATGACTTTAATATAGATTTAATTAAGTGACTTTCATTCGACTCAAGAATTCTTAAATTTACTATTCTCTAACTACTTCTTGCCTCATATTGTCCGTCCTACTCGTATAGTTAATAAATCTATAACATTAATTGACAACATATTTCCAAACCTGAAATCAAATAACTTTACTGAAGGTTATTTCACAACATCTTTATCTGATCACCTACCTCAATTTCTTACTACTCATGACATCTTAAAAGTATCATCTAACAAAAAGCCAGCTGTTTATAAAAGAAACTGCAAAGTATTAAATGATGCATCATTTTTATCTGATTTTAAAAAAGATTTTAATGATAAGGTTGCCAATGAGTCTTGTGATAATGACTGTAATAGCTTGCTTCTTAAAACTATTAACACTATAAATAAATTGCTCAATATTAATGCCCTATTTAGAAAATTAACTAACATGGATATAAAATTGAAAACAAAACCATGGATCACTAATGATCTAAAACTCTCTATTAAATACAAAAATAAGTTTTTTTTTTAAATATATACAATTAAAGGATTCTGATAACAAAACTGTATTTTATAATGATTACAAATATAAGTTTTTTAAAAAATATATACAATTAAAGGATTCTGATAACAAAACTTTAATACACTTCAATTAATACACTTCAATAATAGTTAAAATACACTTCAATTAATAAATCTTAATACACTTCAATTAATAATTAAAATAACAAAAAATTATTATAACAACTATTTATAGAAAAATATACTTAATATGAAAGCAACATGAAAAGATATTGCTAATATTATCAACTTTCAAGTCTACTGCACAAGTTTAACCAACCATAATTCTCCAAAACAACAATACTCTAATTAATCCCATTGACATTTGTAATGTTTTTAACAACTATTTTTCTAATGTTGGCTTAAACATCCAATCAAACATACTTTTATCTAAGAATAATTTTACTGATTACCTATTAAACCCTTCACCAATTTTATTTTTACCAAGCCTTTAGATAGCAGTGAATTAATAAAGATTATTGAATCTCTAGATGCACGTAAATCGTATTTTTTTCTAGGTGTCCTAGTAGTGTCCCAATAAATATCTTAAAACTACAAAGAAATAAAATTTCAATTATTTTGTCAAATATTTTCAGTATTTCGTTTTCAAAGGGAGTCTTTCCTGATATTTTAAAAACTGCTAAAATTGTTCCTACTTTTAAAAAAGATTCAATGTTATTAGTATATAACTATAGATCAATATCTCTGCTCTCAAATAATGATAAAATTTTATAAAGGTTTATGTTTAATTGAGTCTACAATTTTCTTAACAACTCTAAAATTCTATGTGATTTACAATTTGGTTTCAGAACGAATTCTTTTACATCATTTGCGCTATTAAGTGTGACTGAAAATATTAGAAGTGCTCTAGATAAAGGATTGTTTTGCTGTGGTATTTTTATAGACCTTCAAAAAGCCTTTAATACTGGATATTAAAATTCTATTGAAAAAACTAGATTACTATGCTTTAAGAGTAGTTTTAAATTCCTGGTTTGAATCTTTCCTTACAAATAAAAACAGTTAGTGTCTATCAACAGATCGAACTCTAATATTTGTGATGTCACTGTTGGTGTACCTCAAGGGTCTGTGCTTGATCCATTATTGTTTTTAATCTATATAAATGATTTATCCAAAGCCATAAAATTTTGTACAGTACAACATTTCGCTGATGACACAAATTTTCTGTATCTTAATAAGTCAATCAATAAAATTAATAAATATGTCAACTATGATCTAAAAAATATGTCAACTATGATCTAAAAAAGCTCTGCAACTGGTTAAATGCGAACAAAATTCCTTTAAATACAAGTTAAACTGATTTGATTATTTTCAAACTAAAGTTAAAAAATCCTTGTTATCAATTTAAAATAAAATTAAACGGTAAAAAACTTTTCCCCCTAAAATTTGTTAACTATCTTGGAATAAAGATTGACGAAAGATTAATCTGGAAGGACCATATTAATCATTTAACAACAAAATTAAATAGATCCAATGCAATTCTGTCATAACTTAGACACAACTTGTTGACAAAAAACAAAAAAATCAATATATTTTGCTTTATTTAGTTCACACCTCACATATGGTTGTTTATCTTGGGGACAAAGCTCTTCTATCAAGAATCGTCTCTCTGTTATTCAGAAAAAAGCTATACAAATAAATAATTTTTTACCACATGACTCCCCCACAATAGATTTATTCAAGAAACTCCAATTAGTAAATTTTTCTAACTACATAAAAAATAAAAGCTGTCTTTTTATTAACAGTTTCATTAATGATAAGATTCCCTCTATCTTTACAGAATAGTTTACTCCATTAATACATGCTCATACCCAATCAACTAGGATGTCTCAAAGAGGTGGATTGTGTGTTTGAGTTTTTTATACAAAATTTTATGGTAGACATTCCTTTAAAAACTCTGCAATTGGTGACTGGAATTCCTTACAAAGTAAACTAAATACTTTTTATTTACGTGAACTAAATAAAAAAAGTCTAAAAGAAAAACTTAAATTACTGTTCTTAAATTCACTTAATTAGAGACAATAGTTTTTCATTAGTTTTATAGTGATATATTCATATATATATATATATATATATATATATATATATATATATATATATATATATATATATATATATATATATATATATATATATATATATATATATATATTTAATTCTATTTTTTACTATTTTAGGGTTTCTTTCAATTTATTTTTTTTTATTTTATTTCTATTTAACTTGTTTATTTTTTAATCCTTGTCTTTTATGAACTTGTATTGTTTACGAGGTAGCTCTCCTCATTTTAGCCAAGCTATATGATATTGAACCTTCCAGTCAGTATTATGTTATTTAACACCTTTGTTTAATATTTACTGGTAAATATATTGTTATTGTTGTTGTTGTTATAGAGAGAAGAAATGACAAAACCTTTTTTTTTTTTTTTTTTTTAATTATCTTCGCTTTCAACAAGGTTGCAAGCAACCACTTATTGGTGTTGGAAGTTACTGGAAGAGAAAAGATGAAGATTGTAGAGCAAGATAACGATTGACAGACGACTTAAAAGATTGCAAATTATATTAATCAGGAAAGCAAGATGAAGGAAGCGAATTCCAAAGAACTGATGTTCGAGGAAAAAAACTAGACGAATAAGAGTTTTTGGAGCACTTAGGAACAGTAACAGAAAAAGGATGAGACTTAATTGAATGACGAGTAACACGAGAATGAATTTTAGTAGATGGCACAAGAGGCGCTAGCTCTTTAGAGCAGTGCCCATTATAGTATTTGTAGAAAAGAGAAAGAGAAGCAACATTACGACAATGTGACAGAGGTTGAAGGTTGGCTGCAAGAGCAGGTCCAACTATGTTTACAATGCGTTTTTGCACCTTGTCTAAAAGAGAAAGGGCATCGTTAGAAGATCCGCCCCAGATATGGCAACAGTATTCCATACAAGGCTGGATTTGAGATTTATAGAGATAGAGAATAGAATCCAGAGTAAGAAAGTGACGAGCTCGATAAAGAAAAGCAACTTTAGCAGATGCTAATTTTGCAACGGATTTGATATAAGGTTTCCAAGAAAGATCAGAAGTAAGAGTTAATCCTAGAAGATGAAGGGTAGGAGACTCATCGAGTACATTACCGTTCATAAATATAGGAAGGTCTAAATTATTGCGATAACGATTGGCCGAAAAAAATTGAATCTGAATTAAAGTTCACCAGCCACTGCGAGCCCCATGCTGTAGCAGAAGTGAGATCCTTTTCGAGCTCAGATGCCCCCTGCAAGCAATCAGAGGGAGTTGGCTTCTTATCGTGACAAGAATAAATGGTAGTATCATCAGCGAATAAAAAAATTATTAAAAACTTCACCTATAAAAAAATTATTAAAAACTATTCAATCATGGAAATTTTCATTTGATTTTCTTTTCAATAAGTTAAAAAACACTGTTGCAAGCCTTCGCAGGAAAGGCGAGCGGTTTTTTGTCTCATACAACCACGAAAACGTTTTTTAATATAGACAACTTGGCCATTTGTGCAAGTTATTGTTATATGCGTTGCTGAAAGTTTTAAATTTAAAAACTACATAAGAAAGTAGACTTAAATGGAAAACAAAAATAATAGTTAAAATAATTTGTGTGTTGTTTTTATTTTTGTTTTTTCTTAGTGGTTATTATTATCGACAAAAAAATTCAGCAAGTTGAAGCAAAAAAAAAAAAAAAACTGTTTTAAGCATTAAAAAGGATGACTTTCCTATATTTTATGTGTTTTTTCTTTTAAAGAGGAAAGAGAAAATACAGTATCTCAAAAAATTATCCGACCAAACATTTTTAAAAATATTTTTCCTAAAAAAAGTGCTGTATTTACGTAAATTTTTTTGATAAACTCGAGATTAATAAAAATAAAAGAACATGTTTTAAAATAGATTTTATTTATTTTAGAGTAAAATATAAATTACAAAGTTTTTAGTTTTAAAATAAAAGAACTTAGATCGTTTTTTTATTGTAAAAAAAATATTCGACCAAACACATTTTTTGTTTTATAATAAATTATTAAATAACAAAACAATTATTTTAATACTTTGTAGGGCCTCCCTTTGCTTAGATTTCATCTTTTAGACGTCTAGGCATTGATTTGACTAAAGATTTTGCTTCTTCTGGTTGAATCTTTTCCTAGGCTTCTTCAATTGCCACTTTGAGGTTATCTTTTTTGGAAAATGACCGATCTCAAATTTTTCGGTCTAAAATTTCCAACAAATGTTCAATGGGATTAAGGTCCAGTGAATGTGCAGGCTATTCCAAGACCTCGACATTATTTTCAGCAAACCACTCCTTGGTTTTAGTGGTACTATCCTTGGAATCGTTATCTTGCTGAAATGTAAAATCCAATCCTAGCCGATGTTTTCGAGCAGATGACTTCAAATTTTGCTTTAATATGCTTCTGTATTGCACCTGATCCATTATAGTATCAATAAATTGAAGTTTTCCAACACCCTTCCAAGCCATTGAACCCCATACCATCACGTTAGCACCACCACACTTGACAGTTCCTCTCGCGCAGTTTAATTTGTAGGCTTCTCCGGCTATTCTTCAAAATATTTGGGCTCCATCAGTTGACTTTAAGTTGAATTTTGATTTGTCGCTCCACAGCATCTTTTTCCAGAAACTTAACGTCATGTTTTTGAACTTCTTAGCAAACTCCAATCTTCATTTCATGTATTTCATACTCAAATATGGTTTATTACGCACAAGTCATCTTTGAAATCCCTGGTCTCGGGTACGATTTCTGATTGTCTGATGGGATAATTTGTTTCCATAATTCTCTTCAGCTTGCTCAGCCAGTTTTTGAGCAGAAATGAAGCGATTTTTCTTGACTTGTATAATTAAGTTTTTATCAAAACTCAATTTTTTTTGACTTGTATAATTAACTCTTTTTATCAAGACTCTTAAAGTCTTTTTTTTTTGCAGCCCTGTCCTTCGTTTGCAGCTGTTGTCCCTGTCCCTCTTTTGCAGCTGTTGTTCCGATCAAATTAACTTCTTCATTATGTCGGATAATGTATTATGACAAATTCCAGTCTTTTGCTGCACCTGAAGACAGGTTTTACCCTAATTGACGAGATCGACAGCTAAATTTCTCTGAGAAACAGTCCAGTGACGTTTACCTTCAACCATTTTACTTTACAAAAATATGAAACCTTTTTTTTATACAAAACTTTTTTTTTACTACAAAAAAACAGTTTTTTGTTATGCAATTTCATTAATTGTAGAAAAATTTGATAAAATATTTCAACAAATTTCACATAAAATTAATTAACCTTACCTAAATATCGCTTGGTCTGATAATTTTCTTACAAGTCTTTTCAATACTAATTTCTTTTAGGACAAATAATAAACCAACTGAAGCACGAATCAAAAAATATGAACGCAAAATAACATACTATTCCAAATAGGATTAAAATGACAGGCAAAGTAAGTATCGCTATTCATTTATTTTAGTATAATTTAGAGGGTAAACACTTTTTTTTGAGAAAAACTTGTTTGGTCGGATCATTTTTTGAGACACTGTATGTATCATCATCTGTTTATAAAATATATTTATATAATTATAATGTAACAAGTATATATCAAGGGTTAAATTACACTATCGCGATTTGCAAACTTTGGTTAAATATTTGTCTTTAAAATTTTAGTTCATGCAAAGCTGTGTACTTTGTTTACAAGGAGCAAATTATTAATTTTAAAATCAACCAATAAATAATTTTTATTGGTTAATTTTAAAATTAACGCGTGTTTTTACGGTCAATTAAATTTTCATAATGCTAAACTTTTAATACGCTACGTTTTTATAAAGTTGTTAATCACGTTTTTATAAGTTATTTAAGTTTTAAATATTATTTGAACATCCACTTTATTCTTCTAGATATTTTTCTACTTCAATTAAAATTTGGGATTACTTATGTTGCTTGAACAAAGAAGAAATTTTAAAAGTTTCTCCCCTTTTGATTCTCCCCTTAAAAACAAGAAACACGGTTTTGCATAAACTAAAATTTTGAATACTAGATATTTTTCCAGATTTTGCGTTTCGCATTTGCTTAATTCAACCCTTGTTATTACATTATTATTGTTGTTACATTAAAATTATACAAATATATTTTAGAAACACATTGCAATTTATAATTTTGCTTTCCTCTTAAAAAAAATTAAAGTAAAGGAAAATCATTCTTTTTATTTGTAGACTTGACAAACTAAATTTTTTTTTGCTTTACCTTATCTAATTTTGTTGCTGAATGTAACAACCACTCTAAAGAAACAAAAATAAAAACAGTACACAAATAATTTAAACTATTAATTTTTTTTTTTTTAATTTGTATTTTAATCTTTTTTTATTTTGTTAGTTTTGTTTTTTTTGTTTTTGAAACTTTTTCAGCATTGATTATTATAAAACTTGTGAACGGTCGTGTTCAAGTTGTCTAAAATAACATACTTGCGTGTCATACAAGACAAAAAACCGCCAGCCTCCTGGTAAGGCTTGCTGTTTTGAAAAGCATTTTAGCATATTATGCAATAAATTTTTTTAAAAATGACATTATGTTTTTTATTTTATTAAAAATGATAATTATACTTTTATGAGAAAAATTATAACTTTGCAAAAGCCGTAAATAGCTCTCGTAAACCGTTTCAGGGGAGTGTGGGCGAGAGCCAGGCCTCTCGCCTCTCAGGAAAGCGAGACCTGTATATATATATATACAGGTCTCGCTTCCGCCAAGGCCTTTATATATATATATATATATATATATACATATATATATATATATATATATATATATATATATATATATATATATATATATATATATATATATATATATATCGCTAACTTGAAAAAGAGGACATGTTATGTGAATTTTTGCAGGACATGTCTCTTTTTTTTCCCCCTCTATCATCAAGGCCACATAAGTTACTTGGGCACTAAATACAGGTATATAAAAAATTGCCTAAATTTATTTCAATTGATAAATACAGGTACTCAATTATATTTTTTTATATTTCTGATCATGTTATTGGATTCATATTGAAAATAGCTAGGTTATTGAAAGGTACAAATTTTTAAGAAAAAAAGTCAAAATAATTTTAAAGTTATGTGATTTAACATATCTGAATAAACTTTACAATTCTGAGGAGACATGAGGAACCTGGCCATTATCTGCTAAAAGTAAAATGTTCATATTTTAGGATCTTCTTGAAGGCAGAGACTAAAATATTTAAAGAATTTTTTTATTTTACTAAGTACTCTTAACTGAATAAAAATCAGAAAAATCTGAGACATGGGGTCAATTGAAATGGAATTACCATGGCAATTGTTATTATTTTTTTTATCAAACATCTTCCAATAAGGCCGCAATTAACCACTATTAGAGTTGGAAGTTACTGGAAGAGAAAAGATAAAGTTTATAAGCAAGATAACTATTAACATACAACTTAAAAGATTGCAAATAATATGAATCAGGAAAACAAGAAGTAGGGAGCAAATTCTAAAGCACTGATGTTCGAGGAAAAAAACTAAACAAATAAGAATTTTCAGAACACCTTAGGACAGTCACAGTAAAAGTATGAGACTTGATTGAATAATGAAAGACACAAGAATGAATTTTATTAGATGGCACAAGAGGTGGTAGTGGTGTAGTGGTAGAGCGCTTGCTTCATAAGCAAGAAGTTCCGAGTTTAACCCCCACCAAGTCCTTGATATTACAGCACTCAACTGTTTTCTCCGCACAGCGAACTTACTCATCAAAGTTTGTGTTTTGGAGTTATGGAGTTGAAAGAGAGTCATAACCATAAAAGTTGTCTCCTCGACTGTAGTGACTTTCTCAGCCTTGAGGAAATGGATAACTAAAAAAAAGAGGCACTAGCTCTTTAGAGCAGTGTCAATTACAATACTTATAGAAAAGAGAAAGAGAAACAACATAATAACAATGTGACAATAGTTGAAAGTTGGCTGCAAGAGCAGGTCCAATAATGTTTACAATGTGTTTTTTCACCATGTCTAAAAGAAAAAATACTTCATTCAAAGATCTGCTCCAGATTTGGCAACAATATTCCATACAAGGACAGATTTGAAATCTATAGAGATAATGAATAAAATCCTAAGAAAGTGGTGAGCACAATAAAGAGATGCAACCTTGGAAGATGTTGATTTTGCAATGGATTTGATACATGGTTCCAAGAAAGATTGGAAGTAAAAGTTAAACCTAGAAGACAAAAGGTAGATGACTCATTGAGTAGATTACAGTTCCTAAATATAGGAAGATCTAGACCAGGCCTTCTCAGGAGAGAACTTGAATGACCACGCGTATATATTTTTTTTGTTGATAACATGGCCACGATTTTTTTTGCATTTATTAAAAATGACGCATCTCAAAAACGCGCTGAAAAAACAAAATTAATTGCTCATCTTTTTTTAATTATTATTAATAATTCATTATTATAGTTATTAATGAGAAAATAAAAACATTAAAATAACATATATGGGCAATTCCATTTTTAACTTACGTTACACGTGCAACAACTTTACCAAATATTAGCTTATTTAAACTTTTAAATTAAACTTTAAGCAATTTTGTATGAAAGCTGTTAGCCTAAGCTTGTTAAAAGTTTTGAGTTCGGCCAAAAGAAAGCAAACTTATTACTAAAAATGCCACTTGCACTTATGTTACACAGAAAACAAGGTAAAAAAACAAATTCAACTTATAGGTCTCATTTCTGCGAATCAGTAAAGCAGTTTGTATTAGAAATTTTTACAAAATGCAGATAATTCTATACCAATTAAAATTTTTATAAAAACTTTTTTAAAATAAACTTGTTTTTTTGATACTGTATTTTTTTACTTAAATTACATCACTTACATTATCGAGTGGTTATCATGATTTTTTTAATCTATTATTAAGAGTTAAAGTTACGTAACAAAAGAATTGCAAAAGTATTGAACTCATTCATTAAAAATAATTAACAAAGAAATTTTTTAAAAACTGGTGGCACTCTTACTGAGTGATTTTTCAAAACATTCGTGAAAGTTATCAAACTGGAAATAGTTTTTTCGCAAGACCAAGAGCAACTTCAGAAAAATATTTTAGTTTTACATCTTTATTATTACTTAATTGAGTAATTAGTTTGACGAAGTTTTTATTTACACTTCTTACGTTTATGCGTATTGCTTTATTTTTATAAGATTGAATTTTTATAATGCTGCTAAGCTAAATTTTTAAATATATAAATCTTTTCTAAACATCTATATGTCAACCAAAATAATAGTACATAAACAAACAAAAAAACAATAAAATAAATAGTTTTAATACATATAAAAAAAGAAAAAGTTTTTTTAATTCTCCTTATATAAAAAGTTCCAGTTAAAACCTTGTCAAGCCAACAGGAAGAAATAATAATTACTTAATGACGTAATTCATTCAGTAAACAAAAACTTAACGAAAAATCGCCAGAATTTTATTAAATGTATGAAAACAAATAAAAATATATATATATATATTATTTTAATCTTTTTATTTTATCATTAATTACAAATATATATATATGTGCATTATTGTTAGGTTTTTATTTTCTCATAAATAATTATAATAATAAATTATTAATAAAAAAAAAACAATAAGATGACTAATTAGTTTGATTTTTTCAGCGCGTTTTTAAAATGCGTCATTTTTAATATATGCAAAAAAAAAATCGTGGCCATGTTATCAACAAAAAAATATATATGCGTTGTCATTCAAGGCGTGCGACCGCACGAATCTCCTGAGAAGGCCTGTAGACTGTTGTGATAACGATTAGCTAAAAAAAATTTAGTTTTATCTGAATGGTAGACCTACGGTAGGTCTAATATCCTGTATCTCATGTCAGAAGTTAGACTCTAAAGACTTTTAGGAAATCTTTAACAGCATCATTAACAAAGGTAGTTTGTTAATGACGCTGTTAAAGATTTCATAAAGGTCTCTAGAGCCTAACTTCTGATAAAAGATACAGGATTTAGTGAACTGAGAATAGAGCTGAGAGTCCGACAGAACCTTTTTACATCAATTTCTTGGAATATTAAGTAGCTGTTTTTTCTTGAGTTCTTTTAAAAAAGATGCAAAAAATGATTGCCATTAGATATTTCAGCTGCACAAGAAAATGAAAACCAAGTTATAAACCAAGTTGTAAAGTTTTAAGGAGTAAAAGCTTTTATTTCTGCCTGGATCCAGTAGGTATTTTCAGCAGAGAGAGAAAAGACATCAGCCTAAAGACTGTTGTAAACCAAGTTGTAAACCAAGTTGTAAAGTTTTAAAGAGTAAAAGCTTTTATTTCTGCCTGGATCCAGTAGGTATTTTCAGCAGAGAGAGAAAAGACATCAGCCTAAAGACTGTTATGAACAAAATCACAAAAAAAATTCTAGCCACCTTTAGGGCAGTAATATGTAGTATGATGATAGAGTGATTCCAAAAAAGTATGAGATAAAAGATTTATAGAGCTTTATACAACTAGGGTCAGAGACATGTCACAAATTGAGTAGTGAAGGTAAGTGATTAGGGTTGTCTAGAAAATGAGTCACAAAGTTAAGCGATAGTGGTGCTAGAGCACTCGCCTCATAAACAAGAATTCAGAGTTCAATACAGGTCCCAAGTAGTAACACGCTTAAATTTTCTCTGTGCAGCAGGCTTGTTCATCTTTGTGTTTCGAAGTTGAAGAGTTGAGAGCGGGTTTTAACCACAAAAAGTAGCCTCCTCAACTGTAGTGGCCCTTTAGGCCTAGTGGAGGTGAATAATTTTTTTTTAAATCTGACTATTAACTCCCACAAAGAGTGAAAGCAAAATTAAATAGGACAAAAATTGATAATATTTTAGAAATAAACTAAATTCACAACAGTGGAAAAATACCATTGATGATAAAAATTGTTTCTTCATAAAATGAAAATAAAGAAGACATTAATTCATTTTTATATTAATGATTTTTACCTCTTAATAAATTCATGATAATGAAATAATCTAGTTTTTCAAAAGTGCACCAGGGTACCACCTTCAATTTACTTCAAATTTTGACCACCCACAGCTTTTGTGAAAAAAACAAAATCCTGAACATTTCAGCTTGATTGACCAAACCATTCAAAAGTTATAATTAAACTAATATAGACCAAAATCGGTCAAATTTAAGTTTCTGGAGCTTAAAGAAGATTTTTTTGATTTTTTACAGATCTTAACTTTTTAAATAAAAGTTGAATTTTTAAATAAAACTGGAATTTTTTATGTAATAGTTTTTCATCCAAACTATTTATTTGTGCAGGTGTTATTGACTGATTTTAAACATTTTTTGAGTTATTGTAGCTTAAAGTTGCTAAATAATGCAATATTAGACAAAATTTTGGAAACTTTTATGTGCTACAGTTAAATAATAACAGATATGTTGTGCCAATTTTTTATTACTTCTGTGTGCTTAGAGTAACCACTTGCGTAAAAAAAAAAAAAATTTTGTGTTGAAAGTTTTTTAGCACTTGCAGCAGGCTGTTAAAATATCACATTTTTTAAAAAATAAAATAAAATACATTCACTTTGTAGGTATAGAAAGTAGCGTAGACAGTTAAAATAAATTATGAAACTTTTTACTGATAAGGTTCTATATATAGACAATCACCAAAAATTCTCATGACATCTCATTCTCACGACATCTTTGTAGCCCTATGACTTAGGTGTATAATTTTAATTTCTCCCTGAATAATTATAATCAATATTCCCTAAAATTAAAATTATCAGTGTCTTAACTTAACTTATTTGATATGGTTTTATAATATGCATTTAGCTTAATTTTAAGCATATAATATAATTATAATGATATAATTTTCACATGGTTATAATTTGAGTGTAAAATACTTTATGTGTACTTCATGTGTAAAATACTTCAATTGCTTCGTTTGTATTCAAATCAAAATCTGCACAGTATTTTCTGGATTTTATTATTTTAGTTTTTAATATTGCAAGAACCAAGAACTGAAAAGTTTTGTGTATGCAGACATTGTTATATATAGAAATAGTTGAATGGTTGCATTTTTAGATCACATTTGTAATTGTGATAATTGAGATTTTATTTTTACTTGAAATTTTACTTGAGATTTTATTTTTACTTGAAAAATATAAAAAAGTTTTTATTAGATTATAATATGACATATTTAACCCTCGATTTTAATATTTTTAGATTAGTAAAAAATGTCAGAGAAATATTGCATGGAGAGAGTTTTGAATAAAGATTGTGATAAAATGTCATATTGTAGAATGGTAGGAAGAATAAGACTAAAAGATACTGACATTGAAGTTTTAATTCAAAGGATAGGATACACTTTTGAACCAAATGAGGAGAAATGTTTTTACCAGTAAAAAAACCTAAATTTCTAGATATGAAGCACTTCAAATATACTGCTGTGATCCATTTAAAGTCCACAAGAAAAAAATGATCAAGGGATTGTGTAAAGTCAACATATCAATAGCAAATCAAATTAGGATCAAACCTGGTCAAAAAGTTTGTACTAACTGTTTGAATGAATTCAAATTTGAAAAAATTACAGAAGTTAGTCAAGACAAAGCTGCTGAAGAAGATTTTAGTTGTTCAGACCTTGATAAGACAGTTCTTAATAAGAATGTGTCTTTATTGGAAAGATCTCCACTCAAAAATGTAAATAGGCATGACAAATTAGGATATGGAAAGCAAAAAGCTAAAAAAATTGCAAACCTAGTAGCGTCAGTATTGGATATAGACTAAAAAGATGAAGAATCGGAAAAAGAGCAAAAATGTATAAACTGCAATAATTTAGACAAACTATTAGATGCAATAAAAAATAAAATGAAAATAAGTTTAAAGGAAGAAAAAATTCAACTACAAACACTAACTCCTGATAGTTGGTCAAATAAAAAATCTTGCAAAACATTTTCAGTCTCAGAACATCTTGTTAAGAAAGCTCGAAAGTTGAAAAATGAAAAAAGAATACTTGCTAAACCTGAGGCTAAAATAGGACAGCCATTGGAAAATATTGTTAAACAAAAAGTTATTGAAGTTTATGAATCTGAAGAGTTCATAAACAAAACATTTAATATTAGTTCAATTAAAAGAACTTTATCTTGAGTTTAAAAAGCTATACCCTACACACAAAGTTAGATTCAGCAAGTTCTGCAAACTAAGGCCAAAGTGATGCATCACAGTTGACAGTAGTGGAAGTCATTTAGATTATGTATGTTCTTATCATCAAAAATGCTAAGCTGATGTCCACTGCTTTAAGGGCTAGTTGTGTATTTTAGGGCCATTTAATATATTACTTATATTAATATTACTATATTAAAGATTTGATGAAAGTATGTGTTTCTAATATAGATAATCAAAGCTGCATGTTTCATCTATGTTTTAACTCCCCCAGTAAAGTAAATTTGAAGACATACTTGGAAAATGTGTTTAATAATAATCAGGGCTCAATTTAACGGTTAGACATTGGACATCGTTTGACTAAAACATCAGATTGTCCACTCAATTTACAAAATAATCCAACAGTAGTAGACCGACAGAAATTAAATTTTACAAAATAAAGTTTGAACAGGAATGGTGTCCAATCGAACGCTATTGCTGACCTTGCAAATGATTTTTTTTTGTTTACAAATTGACCACGACTGTTTAGATGTTTTAATGATTTAAATGTTACTTAAATGAAAAAAAAATTTTAATATAACATTTAATTTACATATAATGCATTTATTTTTAAACTATCGTTATAATTAATTTTTGATTTTATTTTATAAAAGCCTTCGCACAAAATAAAAACTTTAAAAAAAATTAATGAACAAAAGTTAATTGTAACGTAACAATTTTTTTAATTGCATATAAATTGTAAAAATATCAAAACAGCTATTCGTAAATTGTAAAGAAAAAAAAAATAAGCGTTGTCAGTTACACACCATTGTACATTTTAGGTCAAAAACTCTGATGGCTTGACATGAGAAAATGGTTAGCATTGGGTGAAAGTACATTCATCCCTGGTACCTGGGAACCAAATTTTGAAATCAAACTATTTTGTTCGCAAGTATAAATTCAATTTGAAATTTCTCTTTATTTTTTCTCAAAATGAAAAGACAGCTTACAAAATTTTTTTTCATTTTTACAGTAACTTTTAATTTTTTGGTTAGTGAATGTGAAATAGTAATAAATATTATGTTTTTACAAAATAACTAATAATAAATTTGCTTATTTTTCTTTTATAAAAAAATTTTGGGAATTAGAATATTGCAACATTTTTGCTAATAAAACAATTATTTTCAGGAAACGGCCTTGCTATAATTTTAATTAAATTTTGCTAAACAGAAGTTTGATACAAAAACACTTAAAATGCTTAATCGGGCTAAGAATCATGAGGAATGCAGAAAAACTTTTTGTTGCCTGTGTTTCCACAAATGTATATTTTAACTGACACCATTTCAGATTCAAAGATTGTCAACAATTTATAATCAGCCTTTGGAAACATCTGATGTCAGGATTCCACTTGGACTTTGAGAAGCTTGTAGGACAATTCTAAGAAGAAAAGATGCAGGGAAAGATGCACGATTTCCAGTCTTATTTAATTTTTCATTTATCACAGTGAAACCACCAACTCGTGGGCAAGACTTGTAAAGGACGGCCTCCTCCAGGCCTTGACATTCGTAATGTGCCATTGGGAGATGATTCCTTTTTTGAAAATACTTGAGTAGCAATTTGTTTTGCAGTATTTGTATCTTGAGCTGCCTTATTTGCCAAATTGGGCACTCAAAGCTCAACCAAAAAGGCCCTCTCTAAACTCCTCACCATGAAGAAGAGAAGCTTCAAAGGTGTGGTGACTGCCTAAGCTTTATTGGACGTGGACTTACTCATTCCTGCATACCATCCACATTTAGAGAAAATATAAGACTTTTGGCAGCTCAAGATACTGATACTGCAGAACAAATTACTACTCAAGTACTTTCAAGAAAAGAATCATCTCCCAATGGCACAATATTGATGTCAAGGCCTGGAGGAGGCCCTCCTTTACAAGTTACACCAGTTACTGTTTCATTTCTTATTGTTTTGACTGCATTTTTTCTTAAATTTGATTTAGCTTTGATTTAAACATTGATGGCTCCAAAAGCACATAACTTGAGATTATTTAAACATTTATTGAGTTTTCAACAATTTTATTCAATTTACTTGTAGGTCCTTCAAGTACAAGAAAACTTTTTGATGATTCTCTGATCACTGCAGAAAGCCTTGTTCATGTCCAACAAAATATTGGATTGTCTAACTTTGGCATGAAAAAATTTGCATCCAACTTGAACCAAGTTGCCAAGGCCAAAGTGGTAGAACCAAATTTTCGGCCAAAATTTGGCAGCTTTGGAAAACCTCTCTCAGACTTCTTTACCCAGAGTACAACAACTACAAGAGAAAAGCATGCAAATTAAGGAGATCATCTGGTCATTCACTGCAAATCTATGCAAAACATAATTGATGAAATATTGATGTACAGAAAAATTTTCTACTGTCACTTCTTTAAGCTTGGTGTAGATGGATTCCTAAAATTCACTCTTGTTGTGATTGTAGTATATCTTCTAAAGAACTGCATTCACCTTCTCACAAACAACAACTTCTGACACAAATGCAGGCCAAAGATACCAGTATTAGACAACAACTAATCATTGCTATTGCTGAGAATCTACCAGAGTCATATGACAACCTCAAGCACATTTGGTCACTCATAAATCCAAATCAGATTTGTGTGTGTTATTTAGGTGCCCCAAGAAGACCTTACGGTCTTGTCACAGAGCACCGCAGATGTACATTTAACCAGGAAGTTCACACCTCCTTCCTTATCATGACATGAAAAATATGTCCAGAGCTCGTTTCAAACTTGGATTTCCTGCTTATAAAGCAAGCGGTGTAACTACTGCGCCACAGCCTCAAGTTGATCTTGTTTCTTGTAATTTGAAAGAAGCAAACCTTCTCCTTGGACATCAATCCAGTTCCAATCCTTGTTCATGGTACAATGTGGAATCAAAGAACTTGGAGATATGTGGTGAGAGCAGAACAATTGGATCACTCAAACCCAAATATCATGATTTCAAATCATCAGGAAGTAATCATAGGAAGGCAAAGGTCTATGGCAATGTTGTTCATGAGCTCATTCTGACAGGATCTGATGACAGACTTATCGTAGACATTCTTCCCCCAATGGAGATGCACTTCCTTCTTGGTATAACCAACCATTTGTTCAAGGTTACGAAAGACTTGTGGCCAAAGGCAGAAGAATGGCCTGCTAAACTGCATATTTACTAAGAATCTTACCATGGAGGGCAGTTTGCAGGCAATGCCTGCATAAAACTTTTGAACAATGTGGACTTTTTACAGCAGGCTATTAAATCAAATGCTGCATTTCAAGTTGTGGAAATTGCTAACACACTGAGGAAAATCAATGATGTTGTCAAGGCTTGCTTTGGTCAAGAGCTTGATCCCAATTATGCTAAAAAAATTGACAACTTCAAAAGGGCCTATCTTTCTTTTTCTCAAGGAAGTGTCACACCCAAGGTACATGCAGTGTTTTACCATGTGCAGGAATTTATTGCAAGAAAAAAAACACCTCTTGGAATTTTCAGTGAACAGACCCTTGAATAAACTCATCAACACTTCAACAACCATTGGCAGAGATATAAGAGGTCTTCATCACATCCTGAGTATGCAAACAGATTGAAAAGCTGCATAGTGTATTACAATAGCAAGCATTTGCAATTGTTTAATTCCATAGAATATAGTGAATCAAGAATACCTTTTTACCATATTTGAAGAATGCGTGTTTACTTTTTTTGCTAATTTTGAGAAGATATTATAGAAAGTTGTTACTTTCAGTTCAATTTAGTTTGTATTTATTTAGAAAAAATGTTTATACTGTAGAAATGCAAAGAAAACTAGTAAGCTGTCATTTCATTTTAAGAAAAATAAAGAGAAATTTCAAATTGAATTTATTATTGCGGACGAAATAGTTTGATTTCAAAATTTGGTTCCAAGGTACCAGGGATGAATGTACTTTCACCCAATGCTAACCATTTTTTCAGGTCAAGCCATCAGAGTTTTTGACCCAAAATGTACAACGGTGTACAGCATTGTAATTTTGAAAATCTATCTTAAAAAACGTACAATATTAAATTGAAACTATTTTATTAAAAAACAAAAATATACGATGAATTATTCTAAATAGTAAGGAAAGAAACTACAACTTCACTAGACTAACATTAAATAAACTGAATAACATTACAAAGATTTTAATTGCATAACTTGGTTCCATAAAACCATAAAAATTATATATTAAAAATTTAATCGGACACTGTCCTACCCAAACAAGTTTTGATTGGAAATTTTATCTGGGACTTTTTTAAAAAAATAAATTGAGACCTGAATAATGATTTGAAGTTTGTTAAACTTAATGTACCATCTTGAAGATCACAATATAAATGCTGAGCATCACTTATTTGCTACACCCTATGGCAAAATTCATAGGAGGAACTATAAACTAGGCCTTCTCGTAAGAGGCGTGCGATCAGATGCTTTACATGACCACACATATAGTTCTTTGTTTGAACCACGGCTTGACCACGGCTCTTTACAAGTTTTGACAATTAGTGTGGTTTAAAAAATACGCTAAAAAAAACAAAGCAAATGTAAACGTGAGTTTTAATTGAATTGATTCCATAATTACAATTAAACTGCCACAAAATTTCTTGAGTACTTTAATGGAACTTAATAAAAGCAATCGTTGAAAAAAATATTCAGATTAGAGTTTATAATTACAAACCGTTTTATCATGAAAATATAATTTCTAATAAAGAAATTATTTACAAAAAAAAGAATTACAATAATCTTGAAACAAACGCATTTGCCAACTTTTTTTTACCTTTTTTTTAACTTTTTTGACGTACCGTTTTTTTAAATGAACCTTAACTTGCGGATCTTTATTTATTGACAAACGCCTAATTTAAGAGATTTATGTCAAACAAATTTCAAATAATTTTTATTCTAGTTAATAAGTTATTAAATATATCAAAGATGCTTGGTAAATTTATTTAAATAATAATTATAAATTGTTATTTTTCAAAAACCTTTTTTTTACACATTTGCAAAGCGCGTGCAAATTAATGATGAATGTACAATAAAAAAACTTATAAAAGTGTTTTTAATATGCAAACAAACATTATTTCACTTTATGGAAAATAAGAAAATTAAAAAAAAAGCATGCACAATTTTATTTATAATGAAATCATTTGCTTTAAACTTTTAATGTAATTGCTAAAACCAGAAAAGAAACCAAGCTTAAACATTACAATCGCTTTCTTCAATAAAAGAAATCAATCAAATTGTTTAAGGACGGTTTCTTTTGAAGTTTTTGCAAAACCATCTATTTTAAGTAAAATTATAATATTTTACTTAAAAGTGACGCTATTGAAAAAAGTAATTATGTTTCAGCATTTTTTTAAAAAAACTCTCTGTAATTAATTGTTTTTCATTTTAAATATGTGTTTTTTGTAATAAATAAAAAACTATTGATCGCAAAATTGTTTTGAAAAAATTGCTGAAGTAATGCATTTGCTTTGAAAAATCTTAATCAAACGGCAATGTTTGCATAAGCAAAATTAAAGAAACGTGATGTTTGTTTTTCTGTCCTTCAAAGAAATGCGCGCACATTTGTCGATTTGTTGCACCCTGTATACTAATAACTTTATAATAAAACTTTAAATTTGCACCACAAAATTTTATTAAATTCATAGATTATCCAGCCCATATTTTAAAAATCCTGAAAGTTTTTTTCCTTAAATATCCGGAAAAAATCCTGAAAATTTTTTGGTAATATCCGGAAAAAATCCGGAATTTACAAAGAGATTTTAGCGTTTTGGATTTTTGTAGTAATTTTATGAATTAAACCAACATATATCCGACACTTTAGCTTCCCAACTTCTTTAAGTAAACATTTTATTACCTGTAAAATACCAACTTTTGGAAAATATAAATGGATTTAATTTTAATTATTTTTAGAGGATACTTCAATCGCAGTAAAAAGATAGGAAATAATAATAATAATAAAACACCAGACTTCTAAAATACAAAAAATAAGAAATCTTTAGTAATAAATATGTTAAAAAAAAAAAAATAATAAAATAAAAAGTAAAAAGATATTGAATTATTTTTCTGTAATAAGTTAGTTTTCTACAATTAGTTCTTCCACTCAGTGCCTAAAATGTTCTAAACTTAATTTTTAGTACAATGACTTCTTTTATTAAAAAATCTCCACGTTCAAAAATTATAAAAGTTTAAATGTTCGTTAGATAAAGTTTAAATAAAAATTTAAAATTTATTTTAACTATGATAACAAAAGGTGAGGCATTATTAATGATACACGTGCTCATTCATGCGATTCAAAATTTTATATTATAGATTTAAAAATATGATTCTTTTTTTAAATTGAAAGAAAATAAAATTAATTTTGACACGCGCTTTTTGAGTTGAAAAAAAAACGTGCCTCAAAATGCGATGTTTTTAAAAACCTAATAATGGCACTTAAAAGCAATTTGATTCACTTGACGTTTAGTCAAAGTGCATATGTTTAGATTTCTTTAAATAATTACATAGAATAAAATCCTTATAGTTTAGAATATAGTTTAATTATATAACACTTATTTGTATGTAATAACTTATTACTAACAAAGTAATTAATCTTAGTCAGTAATAATAAGTTTTTTTGTAAGTTTTTTTCACCCTTTACGAAAACAAGTTGTACCGCATGACCATAATGTTACACCATGGTATTATAGTAACTGTAAGATTAATAGAAGCTTCTACTAGTTGAAGGTCATACCCAATTTCTCATTCTTAGATTGAACTATAGAATATTTCACTGCACTCTAGAATTAGATTTCAAGAATCTCTAAAGAGTTTAAATTTAACGATATATCTCATATTTGACAGAAATTAAAAACTGATTTCTCTGACAGCTTTTGTAATAGAATTTTTATTTACGAGAACCTTTTATTCTACCATCGTCCTAACTTTTTAAATACCATCGTCAAAACTTTTTAAAGTATTCAGTTAATAAGAAATTATGCGAAAAAATGATATTTTTAAGAAGTGTGTACGAAATGAGACTTGCGATGGTACAACTGGACAGAAAACGAAATAATGATGCAATAAATTTTAAACCACCGACAAACAAACTGAGAGAAGTTTCAGCCCATAAGCGAAATGATTTACTTAAAAAAAGTTTTTAAAAAATAAAAAAAGAAATCTCTTTGCTAATAGCTAAAAGAGCCATTTAAAAAATGTAAATTTACAATTTTTTTAAAAAAGAGAAGAGTTTGACACACATCGCTAATTTTATTTTAAAAGTAGGAGATCATTCGCTCCTTTGAGCTGGGACTTTTATTAAACTTTAATTAAAATGCTTATTAATTTTTGGTTTACTCTGCGAGGGAAATCTTTTAATCTTTTTGGCTTTGTTTGTTAACTAAATATAACATTCCGTAATATATGGACAACAAATACTTGTTACTGTTTCATTTAATGACAGTAATAAACAGAAAAAATCTTATAAATTGTATTTTCGGAAACTATTTAATTATTCGGAAAATATAAAAAATTTAAAAAATATCTGGAATTCCGGAAGTATCCGAAAAAAGATAATTCCTGTAAATTTCATGACCCTTTCCCTCAATATGGATCCGCCCTTGTATTAGCCTATTTATTCATGGGAAGGAATGATAAAGATTATTAGAGCTGTGATTTTTTTACTTTTGCTTCCAATTAAGTTAAAATTAATTAATAAATGCTTTGATTTTTTTTCTGGTTTTTTCTTTATTTATTTTATCAAATATTTTACTTTTTTAGGTTAATTTTTGTTATATATATTATTTTAAGGATTTTATTCTCTTTTCAGTTTATGGATTGTTTATTTTGATTTGCTTTGTTTTTTTTAACGCAATTTATAAATGCTAATTATCAAACTTGCAATGAGACGTGGTCAAGTAGTTAAAACAAAGAACTATATGCGTGGTCATATAAGGCATGCAATTGCACACCTCTTACAAGAAGGCCTGATAAACAGAGAAGCAGCAAAAGCAAGTCTACAAGCAGCAAATTCAAACCAGATTCTAACACCAAATGAATGTTTACATGGGCTGAAAAAATTAAATTACTAAAGAAATTAGTGTATTTGTTTTTCATGTGTAAATACACTTCTTTTTTCAGCATTTTTATTTCCTATTTTTATTTTTTGAAACGTAATATAACTTCCGCAATCAGGAATCCATTTAAACTAAAAAAAGCATTGCACTCAAAATGCTAATATTATGTCATAAAAAAGAGTATAGGTCTTTGAATCTTTTTTAATGATTGTCTGCGCTACTTTCTATGCCTACAAAGTGAATATAATTTATTGTATTTTTTTAAAAAGGTTTAATAGACTTTAACAGACTTCATTTTAACAGACTGCTGCAAGTTCTAAAATAATTAATTTTTTCCGCAAATGGTTAAAAAGTACACAAAAGTAACAAATATTTGCACAGCTTGGTTTTTGGTATTGAACTGGAGTACATTTAAATTTCCAAAATTTTGTCTGATAATGCGGATACAGATAGAATACAATAGAATATGCAAAAAACCTCAAAATTACTCCAAAAGTGATAATTTGTGTAATTGCAGAAAAACCTTACTCTATTTTAAAATTAAATCTGCTAACAATTATTGCATAAAAATGTAGAAAAAATTATAAAAGGGTACAATACTGCATTATTAAAGAAAAAAGAAATACTTAATGAAAAAATAACAGAAAACTGTAATTGTAAACAAAACAAAAAAACTTCTCTATGAGTAAAAAAATAATTATCAAAAAATGTGGTAGCTTAATGAGTTGTCAAAAAGAAGCAATACTTTAAAAAGAATTTAATAGACACCATGCTGTTAAAATATCAAACTAAACTTATATTGAAGTACCTGATCTATGTGTATACTCATACTCCAGCAATGTTTCAGCTCGCATTGTTTCAACTGGTAAAGAATACTTTCCATCAATGTATCCATTGTCATATTCACTGTATGAGGTTGATCGCAAAAAATCTCTAACACAATCATAGTTTGACATCTAGATTATTATAAAATGTATTGTTAGAAAAATATTTATATTTATACACATACACACACACACACACACACACACACACAGATATATATATATATATATATATATATATATATATATATATATATATATATATATATATATATATATATATATATATATATATATATATATATATATATATATATATATATATATATATATATATATATATATATATATATATATATATTTATACACATACACACACACACACACACACAGATATATATATATATATATATATATATATATATATATATATATATATATATATATATATATATATATATATATATAGTAACGATTGCTAATGCATATAAGTACTATAGCCACTTTATAACAGAAAAATTTAATTTTTTAGCTTCATACGATATTAGAAAATGGTGTATAGTTGTATAGATATAAAACACAGCTAAGCAATAACTATATTCATTTGTGTAATAATTCGGTTCAGACCAACACATTACAAAAGCACAGAAAATAGTTTGTACTAAGGCTAAGTACAAACTATTATCTACGACAAAAAATATTTGTCACACACACACACACACACACACAGATATATATATATATATATATATATATATATATATATATATATATATATATATATATATATATATATATATATATATATATATATATATATATATATATTTATACACATACACACACACACACACACACAGATATATATATATATATATATATATATATATATATATATATATATATATATATATATATATATATATATATATATATAGTAACGATTGCTAATGCATATAAGTACTATAGCCACTTTATAACAGAAAAATTTAATTTTTTAGCTTCATACAATATTAGAAAATGGTGTATAGTTGTATAGATATAAAACACAGCTAAGCAATAACTATATTCATTTGTGTAATAATTCGGTTCAGACCAACACATTACAAAAGCACAAAAAATAGTTTGTACTAAGGCTAAGTACAAACTATTATCTACGACAAAAAATATTTGTTACTTAGCTGTGTTTTTTGCTTGGCGAAGACTCTTAGCAGTGTTTTATGTTTTATATCTTATTTAAAAATCAAGAACTACATTATGGATTTTTTGCTAAAAACAACATAATAATTTTAATTTTAATAACATAAATTAATTATGTGGAGGAAGGAGGAAATTTTAAACTATATTTGATATTACTATGAAATTTTAAAATAATCTATCTATTTTATGGTTTCTAAACGATGGCTAGTTAAAATTTTGACTCATGTTCAAAAAGTCATAAACCAAAAAATTATAACATAAAAATAAACACTTGACAAATATAAAATCTAAACATAAAAAGACAATTTCTGCAAAACATAAAACATAAATTCTGCAAGCTTTTATTAAAATCACCCATTAAAAGTTTTATATCAATTATTTAAAGTTTTATATCAATTCTTTTATCTTAATTTTTTTTATTTTTTTATTTTGGTCTTAACGATGACGCGGGTGTTTAAAGTAAAAAAACTTTTTTACACGCGCATTAAAATGGGTGATATGAATTGTTTTACTTACATATCACGCATTTTAATGCGTGTTTATGAATTGAGTAGTATCATGGAAGTATAACTTATACTACAAGTTTATACTTCCATGGTAGTATATATCTTCGTAAAAGTTGTAATAAGGCGTTCTTAAAATTGTTCGAATTCTTTTATTACCGTATTATGTCCAAACAAGAGCTTTAGATACTATAATACTTTTTGCTCAGGTTTTTTAATATTAAAGAAACTTTTCTTTTTTTTTAATTATATTTACAAAACCTTTTTACTACCCCTAATAGTGAATCTGAAGAACCAAATTGATCTAAATACCATTTTGGTGTTTTAGGTTAATTTTACTCATCGGCGTTAACAAAAACTCGGTTAAAATCTTTTGAAAAAGTGCCTTAACCCACAATAGATCCTAGTTCTAATCGGTTTTGACGTATATTAACTATATATTGTTGTCAAAATACAATATTTCTATCAACTTTTACAAAAAATACTAGAATTCCGACCAAGAAAGATCTTAAAATAG
This sequence comes from Hydra vulgaris, assembly GCF_022113875.1. Classification (NCBI taxonomy): domain Eukaryota; kingdom Metazoa; phylum Cnidaria; class Hydrozoa; order Anthoathecata; family Hydridae; genus Hydra; species Hydra vulgaris. Next base: position 41,715,914 of record NC_061170.1, on the reverse strand, counting down.
AGAAAAATTGTCATTAAACGATCAGAATAGATCATATTATTAAACTGTTCATTTCACCTGAAAAACGTATTTATTTAAAATTTTCTTCAAATTTGAACAAGCGATTGTGATTTTATGAAGATTTAAAAAAAAAAAAAAGGAATCTTCGGTCTAGGTTTTTTCAATGCAAACATATTTTATGATGCCGCAAAATTTATCATTTTAATTTTTCCATCTTTTTATAATTCACGGACTCATCATTTAAGGAGAAACACTCCTCCAAAAAAAAACGTTTTTTTTATATTAATTTTTTTTTTTTAGCTATTCTGAAAGTAAATTTATTATGAAATTAAATGGTGCAAATTTTATTCAAAACTAACTTATATTTGTAAAATAAATGACATTTTTGTATGACCACCTATTTGCAATTCTCACCTAGCAGTGCAATTCTCACCTTTTTTTTTCTTTTTTTTTTTATTTTACTTCACCTCCTCAAGGCCGAGAAGGCCACTACAAACGAGGAGGCTACTTATTTTGTGGCTATAACCCTCTCTCAACTCTATAACTCCAAAACACCAACCTTGACGAACAAGGCCGCTGCGCGGAGAAACGAGTTGAGCGCGGTACTACCAGGGACGTGGTGGGGATCGAACTCGGAACCACTCGTTTATGAAGTGAGCGCTCTACCACTACACCACTACCGCCACCACATCTCTACCATATCTCTATAATAATTATAGAGATCAGTGATGTCAAATTAAATAAAATATGGTAAGAAAGCTTCGAAAGCACATGTTACTCTTACAGCCGCGAAGGAACGAAAGTGAACTTCAATATTGTTTTATTTGCCACTGTTATACATGTTTGTTTTTTTATAAGCATAACGTTTATAAGCATATGGAGGCTCAGATTTGGAAAAAAAATAAGCATACGTAAGCATATTCCTGAGCCTCGATAAACCATTTAAAAAATTCAAATTTTATTTATTTTATTATTTTAAATTTTATTTATTTATTATTTAATTGATAACATTTGTATATAGTATATATTTTTTATTATACTGTACTAAAGTCGACTTTTTATTTTTCTTATAACCATTAACCTTTAGTAACGCACTTATTTTTAGAAAGTATTGAAATAAGCATATTTTATTATAAATATGCTTAAGTTTAAGCATATTTTTGAGCCTCTTTTAACTTTTTGCTTAAGCATACCCGAGCCTGTTTCAAAAATTTCATATGCTTATAAAAAAAACATGTATCTGTTTTGAAACCGTTAATCTTATTTTGATTTTATAATTGTTGTTTTGTCAATATTACGGTGCTTCGTTTTCATAACATTCAATTCTTCATTGGCTTTGATCTAGTTAACATTTTTGTGTAAATAGAATAATGTCAATTAGGTAAATAATTCTATAAAACAGTTAGTATTTTTTTAATAATTATGAACGGTTTTTTTTATCTATTGCAAGATGCAGGACATTTTTTAGAGCTATTTACATTTTTAGAGCTAATTATACAGAATATTTAGAGCTATTTACATTTTTAATTTAAAGTTAGTGAAATATGTGGCTTCTTTCGTGGTCCCAAGAACAAGGACTATTTTACTCTTTTTATATATTCTTTATATATTTCGCATCACTCTGTCATCTTTTTATGTCCAAGATTATTAAAAAGATAATCTAAAAAATACATCATTGGTTTAGCAAATTGATAATATTAGCAAAACATCTTCCATTTACAGACAATACTTAAATTAGGTTTATGGACACTTGAACAACAATAACACAGATTTGATCTAAAAGAAGTTTACTAGATAATGTATGAGTTTTATAGACTTATATAGACTTCTATAAGATATTCTTTGAATCAGTGAAAAACAAAAGAAGTAATGGCAACCTATTTGGTTTGCTAAAGCTCAATTTCCTTAACTCAAATCAGATAACCTTTTTTCTTGGATCATGTAATTGACCACTAGATCTTATTTTATTTCAATACTATCTCAATCATTTTTCAGAATTTTTTTTAAAGCATGACTCAACAAGTTGGATATTAAAAAAATGGGTTTTGTCATAGACTAACATCTACGTAGTTTGTCATAGACTAACATCTACGTACTTTACACTCCATAGAGCTTTTGAAGTTCAGGTATAATATATATTTTTAACTGAAGCTAACATTATCTGGAAAAGCGACGATATTTACTATTATGAATATTTAAAGTTTTGTGAACTCGATGTAGTTATGGTGATTTTAAAAATTCTGTTTTTTCCATATTATTTTTCTTTTCTTTTTTTATTTCAGCAAAAATACTGTTGATAAATAGATTTAATTTAGTAAATTTACATGACTGGAATTTACTTTTTTGACCATTAATTGACATTGGATTGAAACATTAAAACAAATATCACCACAAACAAAGTAAGTAGTAATAAAATCACACATAAAAAAATTTAATCTGAGTTAAGGTAAGAAGCAGGGTGGCCACGCCTCCTTAAATTCCTAAAGTATCCTAATATTTGAAAAACATCCTAAAAAGACCTAATTTCTCCTAAAGTATAGGTGATTTTCTCAAATACTCCTAAATTCTCCTAATTTATTTTTCCTGAGTATAATGCAATAACTATTATCAGCCAATCAACAATAAAGTTAATGAAATGGATCAGACTTGTAGTTAGTGCTGCTGTTTACTGATAGAAAATAATTTAATCAAATGTATATTTAATATTTTTGTAATATTTTAATAGTTTAAAAATTTTATTCTAATAAAATTAAAGCTTTTTTTTCTTAATTCTGCCTCAGTTCTGAACATCAAAATTATTTTTATTAAAACTTTATTTTAATTAAATTGACCTAAAACAATTTTGTATATTCAGAATAGAAAATGTCAGTCTAAATTTTAAAAGCGGTTAAAAGACAGAATAGAAAATGTCATAAAGCTAAATTTTAAAAGCGGTTAAAAGACACCTTACATTTTACTGAATACAAATTGTTGGAACATTTTTGTACCCATTGTTTATAATTATTTTCATTTAACCTATGATTTTGAAATTTAGCTTATGTTTGACTGACATTTTCTAATCTAAATATACAAAAATATTTGGGTTGACTTGGTAAGATAAAATTGTGAATAGAAATAATTTTAATTCCAAGAATTGCCAATGACAGAAATAAGAAAAAAGTGAAAAGTGTCCTTTGAAAGTATTAACATGTTAAATATACCATGTTGAATTTATAATTATATGTTAAACATATGTTAGATATATGTTATTATATGTTTATATTATATTATATATATTTATATTATATAATATTATATTATATGTATATATTATATTATATATGCAATTATATGTTAAACAAATATAACTGAAGTATACACAGTGTACACCTTTGGCTCAACTGGTGGCTCAATGACTGTTTGTATTTCTTTTATGACTCACAAGCGTATATTGTTTATCTCTTTATTCATTAACATTTATTTTCAATGTGTTTGTATCTAGATCTGCAACAGACATAACCTTCAAACACATAGTACATATAACATTCAAAAATACATGTTTTTTTCATTAACATGTATTTTCAATGTGTTTGCATTCAGATCTGCAACATATAAAACTTTTAAACATACAGCAATCATCTAGGTTATATTTAAAAAATTCAGTATATATTTTGCAAAAAAAAACTTAACAAATGTTAAACAATGCAGAATAATTTATTTTATAAATTTAGCTTTTGGCTGGTGGCTTTCTCAACTTTATGATAAGTGATAATTGAAAAAATTAACAAAAAAAAGGTATTACAAAATTATATTTTTAGAAAAAAACTTATGGTAAAAAAGAGTAGTTAAAATAAAGATATCCGGAAATAAAAAAATCATCAACCATACCTAACATAATAACATAATACTTAACCAAATAAAAATTTTTATATTTATTATGTTTGAAAGCCATTTCTGTTGCAGGTCTGGGTACAAAGGCATTGAAAAAACATGCTAATGGTAACAAACACAAACAATGTATGCCTGTCTATGATAAATATGCAGTCTGAATTCTGGAGTCAAGAAAGCTTTACTAGGTTTAAACAATATATTGAAAAGTATTGGCTCCCAATTAAAAAAGTATGTAAAATATAAAATTTTCGAAGCAAGTATAACGTTTAATATATATTTTTATAGAAATACAGGAAGGTTCAACAAAGAGTTATTTAATTTTTTTATATTTAACTGAACAAAACAAAATTAAAAAGAGCTTTTTTTAAATTAGAGGTGGGTTTGGTGGTACAGGCAAGATCGTCTTTTTATTAATTGCAATACAAACAATGGTGTGTAAATGTAGAATGAGTCTTTGAAATATACTTGCTTATAGCGACATAAAAACTCATCATTTACTGGAATGTTAACTTTGCTTATTGACGACTTCTTCATTGATAAACTTGACAGGTATCATTTTTTTAAAGTTTCGTTACATCTGTATCAATTTTTAAAAGTAATACACACCTAAATAAAAACAACAAACACTTCCTCTGGTTTGTTTTTCAGTAGAAAAGTCTTTGTCAGTTAAAAAAAACAAGTTCAGAAAATCTAGGTATGTGATCAGCAGGTTTATATATTTAATAATATTTCATACTATACATTGTTCACGTAACTAATAAAATTTTTTTTTCCTTATCAATACATTTTGCATTTTAAAGATATCGTGTCTATGCTACTACATACCCAATCACTTTAAAATTTGTACATTTACACAATATTGGGTTTTTCATAATACTTTATTAAAGAAACTTTGTTACTATGAATACTATTTCGTTTAGCTTTACTGATTCCAACTTTAAAATGGATGCACGTTACAGAAGGTATGCACTTTGGGTGCCAAGTTATCTTTACAACCGTCTTCATAGCTTTGTTAAACATTGCCTAATAAAAAAAAGTAACGTTAAGAATCTTGATTTGTCCGGAGTAATCATGAATAAACATGGAGTTTTTGCTGTATTAAGTTCTACCAAGACAGCTTCTAAATATTTTGTATTATTTGGTGATGAGATTACCTAACATATGAATTTGAGGAAAATTCAAAAGAAACTATTCTTGTATATAGCACTCTTGCTTCTCTCATTAAAAAACTTGAAAAAACTAGAACTAATTAAATCAGGAATTCCGCTTCCTCCATTTGATATCAAATGCCTTGTCATTTAAAAAAGAACATTCCAATGCCTGTTCGTTAACCAATGAAGCTTTCTACTGATCGCGTTGGTAATCACAAAGATATGATTATTGCATCTTCTAAAATATTTCTAGAGGAAAAAAAATACAAAACCGAGCCAATTGAGGTCAATATTATTGAACATATTGATGGGAATAGTATAATTATTGATGAGGAGTCAGTTACTATTAATGAAAATGATGGATTCGCGATAAAAAGACTAAACCATTTATCACCAAACTGTAATCTCTCTTCTAATGATTTGAACGATATTTTAACAAACCAAATGTTGTCTGACATTGTAATCCACGCCATGCAAAAGATGATCACAGGTGTAAACGGTCTCCAAGACCCGGTTCTTGGACAAAATCTATCGTTCCGTGTACAAAAAGCATCTTTTGTTCAAGTGTTGCATGATGGCGATGCCCACTGGTTGGCTATAAGTACTTTAGGATGTTCTGTTGGTGTGGTTTTTCTTTTAGACAGTTTTTTTGTAGAAAAGTAAAGAACCATGTTGTTAGGCAAATTTGTGCTATTATGCATTGCACTGAAGATAAATTAACTGTCCGCGTTGTACCGGTGCAACAACAAACAAATTATGTTGATTGTGGTTTGTATGCCTTTATAAAATATATTACCGATACTGGATCAAATCCAAGTTATGTTGCTTTTGACGCTTTTCAAATGAGAAATCATTTTGCTAAAATGTGTGAAAGGCAATGAGTTTACTGAGTTTCCAAAGTCCGAAACAGCTATGCGATTCTGCAAAAAAAAAGGAATTCTACTTTTCCTTGTACTGCATTTGTAGACAAGTCTGGTTAGCTTCGGATAGTTGTATTGAAGATAGGTAAATATTCTCTCATTGCATTGTATTCTATTTACGTAATTTCTTTTTGCCTAACTGGGGATTGTATTTAGACATATGATGCAATGCGGAGTATGTGAAAATTGGTATCATCGTGCTTGTAAACTTATCCCTGATTATGTTTTGGAAGACGAATGTGCAGAATGGTCATGTTCAAAATGCAGCACTATGTTATAAAACGTTTTTATTATTTTAGTTATTATTTAGTTTCGTAAAAATCCTAATTTAAAAAAATATTTTTTAATAATACAAACAAATCATTATACTGACTCCGTATTTGTAGATGTATTTTATTTATCCTTTTTCTTCCTTCGCGTTGAAACAAAAATTGAATATAATTCAACAACAACAGTTTAATACTTTATTAATTTTTTCTTCGAGAAGAAAGCTTAAATAAGCTTTGTTAAAATATAACCGAATGCATAACACTTTGACCTTCGCTTTTCAGAAGTATAAAATAAGAATGTGAAAAAGAGAACGGTTATTGTACTTATTACTTCATACCTTAAAAATATTATTTTATAAGTATTTATGTAACTAATAGTATTTATAAAAACAGATTATTTAATAACTTTTTATATTACTAATAGCATTATATAGTATTTATACAACTTCAATATAGATAATTATATAAGATGTAAAAAATTCATAACAAAAAAAATTAAAATCATTTTTTCTTTTGCATTTTATAAATGTTCAAAAGTTCTACAAAGATCCTGCTTTGTTTACAAGAAATATTATAAAATAATAAAAGAAACAGTTTATTATTTTATAATATTTCTTGTAAACAAAGAGAATTTTTCTTATATAGCGCTAAAATAAATTGACTTCAAAATATACGCAACTTTCTTATTGCGCTCCATTTTGTTTTTTTCTCAAACAATTAATTTACGCATAAAATATATTAAATTTTGGACTTAGATCGCCTTTGAGTGATACTTTATCTGCTATCTGAGTGATACTTTTATCTGTTGGGTCTTGTTCATTGTAAGTCATCTTTTTAAACTGTTAATTTACACACGAGTGAAGAAAAATGAACAGTTTTAAGTCGAAATATAAATGTCGTAGAGTTAAATTTTCAACTAAACGTCTTAAGAAACGTAAATGTACTTTTTATGGTTTAAGAAAACAAAAAAAATGTGTAAATATTGATGTAAATAGTGTTAATAGTAATGGTGTAAATATGACAGACTCTGTTGATAATGTTGATAGTGAAAGTGTATTTGCAAGTGTATCAAAAAGAAAAGTAAAACCAATAATACTATTATTGGTATTATTGGTTAAACCAATAATACTATTATTACTTGGTACTATTATTAATAGTACCAAGTAAACACTCAAAATGTGTCAGTGGCTACAGATTTGTTGATATGGAAATTCTTGCCTCTGTATTTGGTAAACTTGGATGTCCAGAATGTTTGCAACCTCTGTTGTCGTTAATCGAGAATAAAAAGTCTTGCAAAGGGTATGCATCAAAATTATCTATAAGTTGTATTTGTGGATTTAAATTAGACTTTTACACATCAAAAAATGTAGCAGGATATGATGTTAATAAAAGAGTGGTGGGTTATTCCATATGAAATCATCCAGACCATGACACCCCTACGTCTCAGAATTTGTTCGTTTTTACACCACTTGCAGTCCATAATAAAAAAATTATAACTGCGAAAATTTTAGTCAAAGATACTGGGTTGCAGAGATATCATCAGTTGAAATAATGCTGACTCAGCATTTTAGTGATTTTCTGTAGCTACTACAAAGCAACTTTGACATTAAGTATCTTCATAATGGCTTGGGGAAATTTCCTAAAATTTGGTACCCCAATAGGTTTTTACATGAGGAATCCAAAAATAGCCCCCTCAAGACTCAATTGTCTCAAGAAATGCCTCGTTTATCCAATTTTGTTCAAAATTATTGACTTGTAAATTAACGATTTTGAGAGGTAAAATGAAGACTGTAGCCCAAAATCCCGAATAAAAAAGTTTAATTGTATATCATTATTTTATCTTAGGTCTACTAAAAAAAAGTAGATTTATCAATTGTCTCTCTAATACTTGATCAAAGTTTGCATTTAAAAATGGTGTCTTTTTAAATTTTGTAACAAAAGCAATTAAAATATTTTTAGTTTAGGACATTTATAGTAATGGTTTGAGGGAGGTCCAGAAGGCCTTGATTGATCTATGCCCCCCTCCCCTCCCCCATATACCGAGATTTTTTTAAATTTTTACATAAAATGAATAAATAATAAAAAATTATCAAATTACAATTTAAAAACATATATTTTTTTAAATTTAAGTTTGAGAAACGATTTATTTCATTTCAAATCGATAAATACCTCTTATTTTCAAGATCTTTCACGATTTAAAACTTTATTAATTTTAAAACAAAAAATATTGAAATGTTTTTCAAACATTTTAACAATCAATATCTTTATGGTATTATTTAGTAGTTCAAGACTAATATAATCATTGACATAATAGGTGGAGATTGGAATTTATTTAAACCCCACCCCCACCTTCTCAGTCTACAATCCAAGGATTTGAAAAAAAAGAAAAAATACATTTTAAATGCAAAATAGGTAAATAAATTATTTTAAATGTAATTATTTTTTTTTTTTGTAACCAACAGCTTATATTCTCTAAATATAAATCAGATTTTTTTATTTTTTTTTATTTTAATTCACCTCCTCAAGGCCGAGTAGCCCACTACAGACAAAGAGGCTACTTATTTTGTGGCTATAACCCTCTCTCAACTCTATAACTCCGAAACACGAACCTTGACGAACAAGGCCGCTGCGCGGAGAAACGAGTTGAGCGCTGTACTACCAGGGACGCGGTGGGGATCGAACCCGGAACCACTCGTTTATGAAGCGAGCGCTTTACCACTACACCACTACCGCATAAGATATGTTGTACGTACGTCCTGATATTGTTGTGGGTGTAGAAATTAGGTATGTAACTTCAGAATTGAGCATCCAACACTCATCATTTCTCATTGGCCAAAAGAAGTTTTTACCTGGTCCATGTGGATGCATGAATCTGACTTTTTTATCAAGGTCATTTACATCTTCAGCAATCCCTACCCACTAAAATCCGTCATAAAAACATGCAATATAATCTATTTTTTTAATGTTTAATAAAATTTCTACATTATGTTTGCTTTTTGGAATGATATCAAATATTCCAGTGCATGTTTCGATACTTGTTTTTTTATAACTCATAGTGTTAGGAGCAATTATAATAAAATGATGATACATCCTTGTGCCAGGAACAGTTCTTCCACCTGAATATCTTTATTCTAATTGTAATCGTGTTTAGTCGATTTCTTCTTTTGAAAATAACTTAAAACAAATTCCATTTATTTTGGCTTTACAAAAAGAGTACATTAAATTAACATCTAAAATCTGTAGTTGTTTGTTTCAGACTTTCTTGGCAAACTACTCTTATAACAGTCCCACCAATACCATCACAAGGGAATTTTCCATGACTGGTAGCAAAAAATGCCCATTCAGCATTTAAATCAAAGTCTTTACTGTGATGACAAAGATTGATAAAGTTTTTAAAATTTTTAAAGTGTGCTGCACAACCATCGGAAAAGTATTTCACACTTGATACATCAGGTAGATTTTCTTTGATATATCTAGTTATTTCTTCCTGAGTCTTGTAAATAAATCCTGCATCATGGTCAACATCTTCTGAAAGATAACAAAAAGATTTGTGTTTGAGAAGTTTATTCTCTATAAAATAAAGTACAATTGTATAAAGTGAAGATTGACTTTTGCTACAGTGATAACTTTGAACCTCGTCCTGAACAACATATTGATAATTTTCAGCAAAATCTCCTAAAACTAAGCATTCATTTTGGTTGAAATTTTCTTTACATTTTTTTTAACTATCTACTCTGTGTTTTTGCAATATATGAATGAGTGGTAAGGTTGTCAATGCTGTCACATGATAAATCATTAAACTCATCTAATGGCAATGATTGTAATAGTAGTGTTGTACGATCTGTACTCTGTTATTGCTTGAATGCTACATCTTCTTCAAGCTCATGGTCCATTAACTCCTGCACTAAAAATTTTTAATGCTTCAGTACCAGGGCATTAGTTACATCGATGCAACATACATTCTGCATTTTCAAGAGAGCAAACAATCAATGCCATAAAATCTTTATAATTTTTATTCCACCTAATGGCATCAATGAGAAATTTTATATTTTGGTGTATGCATACACATACATTATTTTTTGATGTATGCATACACATACATTGTGGATACCTGATGCATTAGTTGTAATACACCATTTAGGTTTAAGAGTAAAAAACTTTGACAAACTGACTTTGACGTTAGGGTAGTCTTTTAAATGCAACATGTTATTCATTTAGATTGAGTAGCAATAATCTTTTTTGAACATGTTGGTTTTTCTTAACACTTATATAATCTTTTTTTCCTGGCATCATTCTTGAAAATTCGTCACTTTGATAAAAGTTAATCACTAAATTAACTGTTTCTGATGAAAGTGGGTTTCCAGTTTTTTTTTCAGGCAATGATAGAACTCCATGCTCATTTTTAACTTTTCTTGTAGTTTGAGTAAGATACTCAAACACTTCAAAGTAGCTTGATATCTTTGTACGTGTCCATGATTTCGGTGCCAGCGTTAACATTAGGACCTTATGGCGATAAGAGTCAGTCTCTGAAATTTTATTTTTAATTTCATACATAAAAATGTCTAGATCATGGTCATTGTTAATGTTGTTGTTTAAAATAGGGCTTTTTATTTCTGTTGTTAAAGAAGTTTCTTCAATATTATATGCTAATAAGACCATTTTTGCAACTCATTTTTGACAAAAGTGTTCTTAAACTTTTGTTTTGCTACAGGCAATTTGCTGTGTTTTGAAAGACTTTTTAGTTTGACTAGTGAAATTCCAAGCAATCCTATAGTGGTATCTAACTTAAATTTTTTCACACTTTTTGATTCACATTCCTGCTGTGAACTTAAATCTTCAGTTTCTAGTGCTTTTTTATAACATTTACTGCAGAATTTCCAACCTGGGGTTACATAAACGTTATTTTCTTGCAATATTTTTGCCATGTCTATGGAAATCTTTATATTACCTAAAAAGAAAATTTAGTTTTAGGTTTTTAAAATAACTGAAAATACAAAAATATTTATAAATGATAAATTATTTTTCTTTTAACTTCCATATCAATTCTGTTGTAAATAATGTTAGATTACTTTTTATAGCAATTTTTTTACTTTACTTGTATGTTCCAAAAGGATTGCAGCACTTAGTAATTTTTCTCTCAAAATATTTTCCATAGAATTGCTTATGATAACAACATAATTCTTATTGAACTATAGTTTTCTTTTAAATTTGCTCGCCATATTATTTCTTTTTGTTTTTCACAAGGAAGATCTTTAAATTGAACAAAACGTTGTTTTCTAGAAAATCCAGTTTTGTGGCAATGAATGTTAAGACTTTTTCCAATGTCACATATTTCCATATCAAATACTTTTATTATTTATTACCTGCCAAAAAAGTATAAAATATTTAAAATTCACAGTCATTCTTTAGGAAATTACAGATAAAGTATCTTTAAAAAGAACAAAACAAAACTTATGCTTGTTTTTGATATAATAGGAGGTTTTAATTCACCAATTTAAAATAATGAAAATAAATTGTTTCTCAAACTTAAACAAAAAAAAATGTTTTTAAATTGTATTTTATGTTAAAAAATAAAAATAAAGAAAAAAAAAGGGAGATAGGAGGAGAGCAAGTTCATCCAAGGTCCCCTGGACCTCCCTTGAACCATGATTATAAATGTTCTAAACTAGTCAACAAATAACACTATTTGATGTTTTACTCAAATAAATGTTTTTAAAAATATTTTATTTGCTTTTGTTACAAAATTTAAATATTTCTAAAAAGACAATTGATGAATCTACTTTTGTTTAGTAGTCCTAAGATCATATAATTATAGACAATTAAACTTTTTACTCAGGATTTTGGGCCTGAGTCTTCATTTTACCTCCAAAAATCATTAATCTACAAGTCAATAATTTTGAAAAAAATTGGATAAATAAGGCATTTCTTGAAACAATCTAGTCTTGAGGGTGCTATTTTTAAAATCCTCAAGTAAACACCTATTGGGGTACCAAATAGAGATGTACCGATTAATCGGCATCGACATCGGCTTAATCGGTCACTTTTTCACAATCGGTATCGGTATCGGCATCGGTCTTTCCTTATCAATTTACCAATTTTCCAACCGATGGCATTTTTATATTTTTATCCCACATTATGATATAAACTAAATAATAAATAAACTAAACTTTATACATTACTTAGATTTTTTTTGAGAAATTTTTTATAATGACTTTGTTTACAGGCAAATTTGTTTTTCTTAAGATGTTTATAAGCTTATGATGTTTATAAGCTTTAATTTAACAGCTGAATGTATTTATACTTTTATTACCGTAATGTTGTTTTTAAAATAATTTTATTTTGTATTGTTCTATTGTTATACTTAAAAGTAACCTATTTAAGCATTGTTATCTTTATGTATCCAAGTATTGTCTTCTATATTTCTATATGATTGTTGTTTAGATATCTAAATTACTAATAAATTAATAAGTAATAAATTAATAAAGTTACTGAATCAAAAATATATTCAGAATGGCAGCAGCTTTGTTTGGAAAAGGTATTCCAATAAAATCACGTAGTTGGGTGTGGAAATATTTTACCATTTTTCTTGAAAATACCTCAATTGCAATATGTAATACATGCAAACTGAAGGTTTCAAGAGGTAACAAAGAAAAAAAATCTAAATCTTTTAACACAACAAATATGTTGTGCCATATAAATATAAAACATAAAGAAATGGCAAGCAAAGAGTTAAAACTTAATGCAGAAGAAAACAAAAGGAAAGCAGAAAGTGAAAAAAATGTGTTCAAGAAAATCAAGTCAACTGAAGCAAGTTGCTCAAAACAGTCCCAACAAACTTTGTTTGAAACTCTTGCGAGAAAAAAACCCTGGGACATTAACGATCACAGATCTAAATTAATTAATAACTATATTGCAGAAGTGATTGCAGTTGATATTCAACCTTTTTCAATAGTAGAAGACATCGGATTTCAAAGATTGCTAAATTATATATGTCCTAACTATTGTATACCAAGTAGAAAATACATTAAAAACACTGTTTTTCAAAATATATATGACAAAGTCAGACAAAATATCCAAAAAGAAATAAATGATGCTTCTTACATTTCATTTACAACTGATGGATGGGCATCTACCAACAGAAAATGCTCATTTCTTAGCTTGACAGCTCATTGGTTAACTAATAAATTTCATCAAAAGTCAGCAGTTTTTCGAGTTTGTCAATTTAATGTATCTCATACTGCCAAAAATATATGCAAAGCAATTCAAAGTTCTATGAATGATTTTTTTATTCCAGCTTCAAAGGTACATTTAGTTGCTAGAGATAATGCAGCTAATATGGCAGCTGCAAAAAGAGAGGCAGGTTACAATAGCTTGCCGTGTTTTTTACACACTTTGCAACTTGTGTTGAATGACACTGTATTTGCCTAGATATATATCAAAAATATATGAAAAACTTGTAAAAACATAGTAACCCATTTTAATCATTCTCCATCTTCTTTTGTAGCGTATCGAAAATATCAACATTGCAACAAGATGGAATAGTCAATACTTTATGTTTGAAAGAATTTTTGAACAGAAGCGTGCTTTAATCCCATTTTGTTGTGATAATGATAACTCTAAACTAAAGTCCTTGGAAAACAATGAATGGATTATTTTAGAAAAATTACAACAATTTTAAAAAATGTTTAATGATATAACAAATTTATTAAGTGAGTGTGAAGCAATTGCATCTGCTGTAATTCCAACTGTACAAGTTATACAAACCATGTCAATTCAAGCTGAAAAGTCTCCCTTGTTTTTTGGATTAGGAACAATTTTAAAAGAATGTAAAAACTCAGCAAATGAAAAATTTGAAAAATATCTCAATGACAAAAATCTCGTTTTAGCCACATTTTTAGATCCAAGGTATAAAAATAATTTTTTTCCAACCGAAGAAGCTGACAGTTATCTTGAAAGTATTATTAAATGGCTTGTAGATTGCTCAAAACGTTTTCAACAAAATGATCATATTGAATTTCAACCTGAGGTCAGTTCTTCATCAAGTACAACAAATCTAGATTTCGATTTTTTAAAATGCTTTGAAAATTTTATTAAAAATAAAAACACTTTAATTGAAAACACATCCATATCTGAAGTTCTGCAAAAAACAAAAAGCAAACATTATATAAAATTGAAAAATGAAGTTTTAATGTATTTGAGTCAAGACATAATCATGCAACAAAATAGTCCTATAGTATGGTGGGGAGCAAATAGAAATAACTTCAAACAATTAGCTCCAATAGCTCAGAAGTATTTATCATGCCCTCCATCTTCTGTTGAAAGTGAACGATTATTTAGTTGTGGAGGACAAATTTATTCTCCACGACGAAGTAGGTTGGCTCCGGAAACAGGAGAAATGCTTATGTTTTTACATTACAATATTCGTATACACAACTTTAAATACTAAATATTGTTACAACTGCTATTTGTGCTTCCTTTAGAATCTTATAGCTATTATTTTCTTTTGTATTTGATTTTGAAGTCTCTTATTTTATTTTGAGAAATTGAATATATTTCATGTTATAAAGGTTATTTTTATTTGTTTTTTATAAAGAGTCTAAAATTCTAAGTAAACTGCTTATCTTAATACCATTTTCTTTTAAAATTGAAATAAAAAGTGTTCCTCTAAAATTGTATTTATTTTTTGAAAGTTTCCTTTTCATAGTTAAAAAAAAGTAAAAAATGTATATTTATTTAATTGAGCTTTTCTAATATCTTTTAAAATAAAGGTTTGACTCTGATTTGGGTCCGAGTATTTGCTTACCAGTTCTGATTCCATGAAAAATTTTACACGATTTAAAGTTGTATTGCTTTATATTTTCAAAATTATAATAGCTAGTTAATCTATCGGTATCGGTATCGGCCTTTTCCTATCCATCGGCATCGGCATCGGCCAAAAATGTGCAATCGGTACATCACTAGTACCAAATTTTAGGAAATTTCCCCAAGCCATTATGAAAATACTTAATATCAAAGTTGCTTTATAGTCGCTTCAGAAAATCACCAAAATGCATTATTTCAACTAATGATATCTCTGGAACCCATGTGTATTTTTGACTAAAATTTTCGCAGATATAATTTTTTTATTATGGACTGCAAGTAGTGTAAAAATGAACAAATTCTGAGACATAAGGGTGTCAAAAATTAACAATTTTGGATGATTTCGTATGGAATTACCCTATGTATATGCTATGAGAACTTGGTCAGGGCCAAACTGGTCTACATAGGTTTGCCACTCTTTTGAATATGCCAAGAGGAATATGTAATAAAAGTTACAATGTTATAGTACATAAATTAGTAACCGCAGCGCAAACAGTATCTAATGAAACTACGCATGAAGCTGTACAAGAACTCAGGGAAGGCAAATCTTCTGATGAGGTAGTTGATATCGGAATTTCTGTCGATGGAACATGGCAAAAAAGGGGATATAGTTCCCACAATGGGGTTATGGCAGCATTGCCCATTAAAAATGGGAAGGTTTTAGATGTTAAAGCCTTATCTAGGAAATGTAAAATATGTGATGAAAATCGAAATACCCTCAATTCAAAGCAGCAACCCAAGCAGAATGTAAAACACATATTTGTAACAAAAATTATGATGGATGTGCTAGTGGAATGGAAACTGTTGGTGCGGTAAATATATTTAATTGCTCTCTTGAGAAATTTAAATTACGGTACACAGAATACTTGGGTGATGGGGATAGCAAGAGCTACACTACTTTTAAAAGCACATACAAGGATGTTGAAGTAATTAAATTGGATTGCATTGGACATTTTCAAAAGCGCATTGGATCTCGCTGTCGGCAATTAAAAAAACAAGTCAAGGGCTTAAATGGTAAATGCTGTTTAACAAACGCTACAATTAATAGATTGCAAAATTATTTTGGTATTTCTATTAGACAAAATTGTGGCAACCTTGAAGGTATGAGATCCTCAGCCTTAGCAAGTTTATTTCATGTTGCATCTTCATCGAAAAATAATTATCATTATCCGAATTGTCCACTCGGTAAAGATAGTTGGTGTAAATACAATTGGGATAAAGCTAATGGTACAAATGAGTATAAACCAGGAATAGGTCTTCCTATTGATATTATTCTTAAATTGAAGCCCATTTATGTAGAATTAACATCAGATTCTTATTTAAACCGTTTACTTCATTGGAAAACACAGAATCAGAACGAAAGCTTTAATGCAATGATATGGTCCGGAATACCTAAGTCAAAGTATGTTTCGCTTACACAGCTAAAGTTTGGACTCTATGATGCTATTGGAGCCTTTAATATAGGATTAAAGTCTATTATTCTTATGTTTGAAAAACTTTTTACATTGAGTAGGGGAGAGTAAATTATTGGTGAACTAAGCGGGAATGCGAATTAAAGACACCAGTTATACAAAATTGATCATATATATTGCTTATCATTTAGAATAGCTATTCAGTCACAAATCCTCAAAAGCAATTTTTATATATCTTATTATAAAAAAAAAGTTAGGGCAAAAAAAAATAACTGGTGTCCGGATTTACCCAACGTGCGTTGGGTAAATCCGAACACCAATTTTAAACACACCTTAGGGTAATCACAAACACTGTTGTGTAACAACGAATAAAACGTTAATTTTAATAACTATGCGCAGAAATCATAGAAAAAACCTCAGGATATGCTCACCTCCACCAGACCTTGCAATTGTAACACATATTTCAGCCTTTCATGTGTCTTAAAACTTTTTATCGCAACTTAATACAATAACACTCTTTGAAAATTATTATTTAATTTTTTAGTTATTTTAATTCTAACAAAATGTTACAAACAAAAATCACAAACAAAACCCCGGGACGTGCTTTCACCAATTGTTCACTTTTGTGCAACCAGGATTGGCATTTATGACACATGATCCAGTCTTCTGGTACTTTTATTTGCAAGTTAAACAAAAAAGTTCTTTATTAACTCTGGTTCTTTTTTTTTTCTTTACGTGATGGTACATGACCAGCCTCTAATAAATTAAACTTCTTTTTTTCTTTTTTTAATCTTACCGGTATTATTTTTAATTCTTTCTTGTTACTTTTCTTTTGCTCTAAAGTAACTCCATTTGGCAAACTAGTAATAATAGTGGAATGTTTCTTTCTTATAGTTTTTCTGGTTTTCACTCTATTAAATGAATTTACGTATCTAACAATTTGTCTGTTAAAATTGAATGTGAAAAAAGTAAAAAACATTAAAGTTCTGCCCGCCTGACGTTCGTGTATTATCAGTGTCAATTTAGACGTTTAAAATTACTAAAATCAAATTTAAAATTTTATCTTAGTAATAATTAATTAAATTATTACTAAGATCGTTCGTTATTTCCCTACGAATACAAACAAATAAAACCCGAATAATATATTGTGGGTTAAAAACTCTTTGATTATGGTACTATGCAACAGCAACAATAAAAGGAGTGGTTTTATATTCATAGTAGTTACAACAGAAACGTTTCTTAAACAAAAAATTACACGAAGTTATCAGAAAAAGCTATGATTGAAACAGCGAACACAGCTTCACTACAGTACTGCACGTCTGAAACTGAGTATGGGACCCTCTCTCAGCAGGCAAAAAATTGTGGACTGTCTTTTTCTATCATGTTTTGACCATGTTCGGAGTTACTCCGCGTTCGCCACTACTTAACCTCTCCCCTAGTAAAAAAAAGATATGAGATAAAAAAAATACCAAGATATAAGATGTATATAAAAACTGTTATCAGAAAAACATTTGCACGAATTGTTTTAAAAAAATTGCTTATTTCTTAAAGGTCGCCGCATTGAAAATATTGTGATTAAAAATCATTTTTTAACCGTAGAGACTAAAAATCAGGCTATTAAATTTATTTTTTCCTATATTGATATACAGAATAGATGTATTTTGCTTTTTGAGTTTTACAGATTTCAAAAGAAATTGAAGTAGCTCTTTATTTTGTGTACAATCTTTTGTTACCTCTAGTTTTATAAAAACTACCTTAACTCTAACCTTAATAAACTTAAACGAATGCCCAGCCTAGTGAATTCGTTTAAATCTATTCTTGATTGCTTCTAAGTTTTAACAAATCAAAATGAAGCCAAATCCGTGGTCCAATTTAAAAAAATAACTGTAGACAACTTCATTATCTTGTGGAAGGTTTTTAGCATTACTTTTGTTTCAGTTTTCTCAATAAAGGTAAAATAATTATCACCTCCGTTGAATACCTAGGGTAAAGTAGCTTTTTTTTAAAATGTCAATTTACCTTCCCAAGAAGACCACTACAGTTGAGGAGGCAATTTTTAATTATGGTTACGACCCTCTTCCTTCTCTATAACTTCTAAACGCGAACCTTGAAAAACTAAGCCGCTAAGAAAAAAGATGCTCATTTCTTCCCTATCAGGAACGTAAAGATCGAACTCTGAACTTCTCGCTATGAATATACAACTACCACATTTAATAACTATACGAAATATATCCTTTTGGTGAGATCAGCTTATTGCAACTAAAAATTGAAGTCGTCGACTAAATCAAATCCCGAATTTTTTAAACGGAGAAATATTAAATGTAAATATATGTTTGTAAATCAAAGATGGCATTATAAACATATCACTAAGTACAGTTTTTGTTAAGAAAACAGGGGTGTCTAACCTATTACTTACAGGCATTTATTTGCCCTTGGAGACATTTTCTTTGCCCTTTAGAAATTTCCGGCGATTAGCTTCTTCTACTATCACATTTTTTCAAAATTAAACTTCCAAGTTTTTAATTTCAAGGCAACTAAATCAAAATAAAAAATAATTTTTAATTAAAGTTAATGTTAAATCAGTAGGTAGTTAAATCAGTAGATAGTTTTAATTAAAGTTAATGTTAAATCAGTAGGTACAAGACTCCTAATAAAACAAAGTAAAAAAAATCACTTTTTAGTACAAAACAGAACTGATATTAAAATATAAGGGAATAGTGTTCCTTGTAATTGTAATTTTATTTTTTAAATTGCCTAAAGTGACAAAAGGTCAAACTTAAAAAGAATAGTGAAAATGAATTATCATCACCGATTTGTTTCAGAAATGCATATGAAGAACAATTCCTGTTTATACAAACACCGTCATTGAAGTATGTCGTATTTGTTTTGAGAAAATTGCGCTGTTAAAAAAAATGCAATTTGCACAAAGATTTTGCTAATGTACACACAGTGTTCAACATACAATACCCAGCTGAATTTGAGCTCAGGAGAAGTTTTATTTCAAAACAGATGAATCAAATTTAAAATTAAAGAAAAATCATTATTTGAATTGACAAAATGTAAAACATTATGCAAGCATCTTTTCAAATTTCACATCTACTTGCTAAAAAATAAAAATAAAAATGCTATTCTGATAGTAAAACCATAAAAAACTGCTTCTCTATTTTAGTTAAAAATATGAGAGGTAATAAAATATTATTTAATAAGAAAACTTTTTAAATATCATTGTATCATTTATTAAGAAGTGCTCTGTTTAAAAGACATGGAACTTAGCCATGTAATTGAGACTGCTGTATGATGCATAACGAAACATATTGAAATTGCTGTACAATGCATTAATAAAATATGAGTAATAACACTTCATAGTCAAAACATTTGTTCGTTTTTTGAAAATGAAACCAATATATTTGGAAAATGAAAATAAATTTGGAGAACTTATTCTGGATTATTCATGTTGTCAGTTATAAAAGGGCAAAAAGTTGCATTAAATTTTTTTACTCAAATAACAAGTGTTTTTTTATTTATTTATATCAATCAAAATTAATATTTAAAAAGACTACAAATATAAACATATAAAAAACTATATACATACTTACTATGTATACACTCAAAAATAGGTATATGCAGATGCACCTATAAGTGTATTTTCACCTAATAACAAGTGTTTGCAGTGAATTCAGGAATTTTTGGTTTGATGTTAAACTAATTTTCCATTTTGTACGACATTTGCGTCTCCTAAATAAAAAAAAGTGTTAAAATTCTAAGATACTTGAGGACTTTCAGATCCGGGGGAGGGGGGATGGGTCATGCACACAAATCCATCCCCCACCCCTGGATCCGTCACTGAGTGTATGCATAGTGGTTTATAAATATGCTTGTTTTTCTGCCTACTTTTTCAATTAGGGAAATCTTCTCCAATTTGGACTCATATTCAAAAGTCCTTTCTTGATTTAAGCCCAGGGTAATTTTAACGCCAAACCGTAAAATCACTTTTTGCAAAGCCTATATTTTATTTATTTATTTTGTCATTAAAAAAAAAAGAACATAATGTCTTGTTATATAAACAATTTACATGACCGAGGCTGAAAAAAGACAATATTTGACTTATCACTACGCCCCAACGTGCTTTCATCAACAAGTGTTTACAACCATTAAAAGGTAAACATAAACTTAGTATAAACCATATTAAAATTATATACAAATATTTGCTAATATGTTAAGATCATTCACTAATCTAAAATCAAAATAAAATTGTAGAAAGAATA
This sequence comes from Hydra vulgaris, assembly GCF_022113875.1. Classification (NCBI taxonomy): domain Eukaryota; kingdom Metazoa; phylum Cnidaria; class Hydrozoa; order Anthoathecata; family Hydridae; genus Hydra; species Hydra vulgaris. Next base: position 41,695,168 of record NC_061170.1, on the reverse strand, counting down.
TAAAAAGTATAAAATGTTATAATTCTATAAAAATTAAATAAAATATTAAAAAAACAAAAATGAAAAAAAACTAAAGCCTCAATTTATGCATCAAAAATTTCTATAAATTTTTTCATTTTTTTTCCCTATAGAAAACGGGGTACGATGGCGAATGGAGCAAAATGGCTTTTCATATAAGGTTTCGTCGATAAATTACGCAATTCTAAATTTCAAAAATAAAAATAAAAAATAAAAGAGAATATTAGTTTTCCCTCGCAGACCATTAAGTTAGATAAATAATCAAAATAGCGCATTAAGTTTAATGAAAACTACTAGGGGAAAGGCGCCTATGATGGCATACTTAACTTTGAAGCTTCATTATTCAGTATCCTGAAGACCAAGAACAAAAGTTTTGACATGGATATATTCTTTGTTACATGTAAAACAACAATAACCTCAGGAGTTTTTATTAATTTTATTTTTTTATTAGTTATTTTTACTTAAAAAAAAGCACAAGTATGCTATCATAGGCAACTACTATTCCTATGATGGCATAGGGGAGGATGGGGCTGGTTAGCATTAAGGATAACTCGATGATTTCTTTTGACCTTAGTGTCTTGCCTCAGAAATGCCAGAAATTACGCGTAATCATCCTAACTGACCCTTTCGTGCTACACAGCAGCAATGTAGGATTTTGCGCATGTACATAAGAGATATTGCGTTTTATGTGTTTTTTAAACCAAAAATGTTTTACTGAAGTAAAAATCCTTTTTACTTCACTAATAAATATGTTATTTTTATGAAAAAAAAAATATTTTCTCAACTCGTCAATATTGCAACACACCTAACTCGTCACTATGCCATCATAGGAAGAAGTCATCATTTTCATTTAAACAAGCTATGTCTGCCTTGTTCAAAAGATAAAATTAAAATAAGTATCCCATTAACTGCACAAAACTTGGAAAAAAAAAACATGAAAATTTTATTTCTGCGCAGTTAATAATAAAATCTCAAGCTTAAATATTTTAAAGGGATTAAAAGTACAACAGCACATCCCAAAATCAATTTTTGTTGATTATAAAAACAATATTTGTGCATAAGGGACATATTTTTACTAAAACTAATGTAAACTCAGTATAAACATGTTGGTCTAATGACTTTTTTGCCATAACCAATATTTATGAAAATATGACCGGTATGCCATCATAGGCGCCTTTCCCCTACTTAAAAGAGCATTAAATCTCCTACTTCTGTTCTTTACATAAATTATCTTTTCGTAATTTATGGAAAATTCCAAAACACTCGACAAAAAAACTTAAAAATAGGTGAAAGCGAAACTGTTCTTGTATTTTATAACGCCAATTGCTTTTTTTTAATTATGATTTTATGCGCAGAAGTTTAATTTTATGCGCATAAGTTTACTTTTTGCGTTTAAAAAAAAACAACCTCGGTAACTTTTTTAGAAAAACATTTTAACGAAGTTTTTTCGTGTGTTACCTTAGTTAAAGTAGTTGATAGTTTTTGAAATTTTATAAAATTGGAGGCAGAAGTCGCATAATAATCTTGTTTTGCCCCGCTTACGTGACCAGATAACAAAATTATGAACTTTTTACTTTAATTTTTACTTCAGATTTCGTACTTGCAAACTAAAAACTCTTACAAGCCATGAATTGCATGCTGGCAAAGTATTGTTGCTTCATGACAATTTTGCAATAACTTAGGGATTTCAAAACGTTCGCATTCTGGCCCCGTCTTCCTTTATTTTACGCAATTTTATAAACAATTAGAGGACGCGACGTTTGCGAAATTGGTTTAAGAAGGTGGTACAGTAACTAAAGATGAAAAAATCAATTTTTCAAAAATTTATGTTTATATTAATAAAATCTATGTAGATTCTTAATTTTTCTTTTTTGAATTGCAAAAAAAAATTTGTTATCTAGACCTAATTTTGTTTAAAACGATTCAGTATCAATTTTTATTCATAGCAACGCAATGAATAAATTTTAAAACTTATAACTTCTTGTTTATTGACTTGATTTATGTGTGTTCATTGCGTTCAAAAAACACCTGTTTGTACTACTTTTGTACCATATTTTTTTCAATACCTTGTTTAAATAAGGGCTATGGATAGATAAAAAAAAATAAGGGCTATGGATAGATAAAAAAAAAAAGCCATAAAAGCTTTATCAAATGAAAAGTCAAAATTTCATGAAAACAATGTAAATGGTTTTACATTTTTAAAGAAACCATTTTTGTACTTCCAGACAGTAGTTCAATTGAAAATATTTCAGTCTTATTCTCCTTCGATAAACTGTCGGAAAAAGAAGTTGTACAGGAGTAGATGTATTACGGGGCCAAATCTCGGACGGAGAGGGTTGACCTTACTCAAGACTACCCTTGGAGAGCTCTTTTTGATGTCCTGTTTTTGGTCTACTCAGGACCATCTATCATAAAACTTTTATAAAATTTCTTGGTATGGAAAGTTTTTACCTCCATGGTTAAGTACTATCAAGCAGGCATTACCCCAGCCAGCACATCTGGTATTGTAAATAGCCAGAATATTTATCACGTAATATATACCGCTGTTGATACCAAAAAAATGCGCATCTTGTTTTTAGTTTTAAATATATTTTTGTTATATATTTATTTTTTAGGCTTTTTCACTTATCACTCATGCAAAAATTAAAAAAAGTTAAACTGTTTGAAATTTCCAAGTTGAACATATTGACAGAACTGTTTGAAATTACCAAGTTGAACATATGACAGAACTGTTTGAAATTACCAAGTTGAACATATGACAGAACTGTTTGAAATTACCAAGTTGAACATGTTGACAGAACTGTTTGAAATTACCAAGTTGAACATATGACAGAATTGTTTGAAATTACCAAGTCGAAGGAGTGTTTAGCATAGTCCGAAGAGAAAACTCTTCTATAAAAGGAGCTGAAGCTGAAATCTTTTATTAATCTTCGGCAGCACTGGATATAAACAAACTTAACTTTTTTCCATTATTGTTTTTTTATTTATTGTCCAGTTTGCGGCGACATTTTTATTTAGTTTCAAATTAAAGAAAAGCTTCAGAAAAAGAGGTCAGTGTTCCATCAGGTATAAAATTTAAATTGAAGCTGGTCAATCAGTTTAAATGGTTGGAACGAATACTAGTTTAAATTTTGAGGTTTCCAAACTTGGTAAGTGCTCGTTCCTTCAATTTCAAAGCGTAAGACTTTAATTATTGTTCTTAGATTGCTTTGACATGTTGCTGCGTTGCTAGCTAATTGTTGCACTCAATAAAACCAATAGAAATATTTTTTGAGCCTGGGCCGCCTTGCTTAATCATTCATTTCAGAGCAATCTCTAAATAGATTTTGTCATTAACGGAGTTATTAATGTACATGTTACAGTAGAATTTGAATTTCAATAAACTGTGTGAGTTTGAGCCATTTTGTATTTGTAAGAAATAAATTTATTAAATATATAATTTATTGTATTGCATAACTAGTTAAAATTATTATATCACTAACTATAAATATACTTGTTCCTCATTTTGGTTGTTTGTACCTCCTCATTATGGTTGTTTCTACCTCCTCATTTTGGTTATTTGAACCTCGTTTTCATCACAGTTAGTATCTTTTTTGTGTTAGTTGATTTTTACTTGTGTCCTCTGGCTTTGTTTCAGTTGGATTTATGTTTGTACCTGCCTTTGATCCACTAATTTTAGTTGTACTTGATTCCGACTTTGATCCAATAATATCAGTTGTTTTTAATCCAGTGTCCATCGAACATGTTTTTACACCTTTTTAACTCGTAAGACCAAAAGTTGATACTGGAGCGTGCGAAAGCTTATTATTATATTTTACTGTAGGGTCTGTATTTAATGATAAATCCAATGGAATTAGGTATAAATTAGGATCAAGGCTAAAATTAAGTGTTGAATTTGCGTTAGAAAGAATTTTTTGATACTGGTAAATATCTTCGCTATTTTTTGGACGTTTAATATAATTTTCAAGATCGTTAGAAAACTCGTTTTGCGCTTTTATAGCTGCTGAACTTGTACTAACAATAGACAATCTAACAGCTGGCTAAGCTGACAAAACACAAATAGTGTAAGTTCGTATACTTTTTGATAAAGCTGTGCACGCTGTATAAGTAAATTGATCCAAAGTTTTTGGTGTTTGTCCTGCCGATAGTTATACTCCCATTTCAGAAATGTTAAATTCATTTTTTATTTCCTCAAGTTGGCTATTATTAATATCAATTTATCATGGATCAATATTTCTTGTTGATGATAAATTAATACCTAAACGCCAAAACATTCTTCTCACAGTATAGTAAACGTGAAATCTATAAATAAAACGCATATATGGGTTTGCCTCCACCTTTATCTGACTTGCCTCCACCTACATCTGGTTTGTCACCACCTTTGTCTAGTTTGTCACCACTTTATCTTTGATTGGCTTTTTATTTTCTAGTGATACACCAAAAATCTTTTTAATAAATGCTGCCATAGCCAATATTACTGCTACTATTATAAGAAATGCATCAAAAGTAGTCTACCAAAATCTTTTTATTATATCATTAATTGCGTCAGTTAAAGTTTCTCTCACTCTATAATATGTATCGCGATTGCTGTCTAATAATGTTTTTGATTTGAGATATAGTAGCTTTTGCATTCTTTAGTAATTCCTTTCGAGTTGCAATTTTTGATGCTTAGCATTATTTACTGCTTTTGAATATTGATATTCTTTTTTAACATTTTCAAATATTTCATTTGCTTCAAGTGCTTTACTTTGTGCTACGTTTAACCTTTTTTCTAGATCCAAAGCTGCTACTTTGCTCATAAAACCAGCATTCTATTAATAAATCTTGATAAACTTTATACAATGAATTCCAAATATTTTAGCATTATTAATGTAAAAGATTATTCTTATTTTCTATCTCAACTTTTTCTAGAGAATCTGACGTTCTGACGTTATTTTAATCTGACGTTAATTTATTTTTTACTTCCGTCAGTTTCTTTAGGTTTTGAAATTTCATTTCATTCTGTCTTTCAATCTTAACATCTGTCTCCTAGCTGATAATTTACAAATTTTCAGCAACATCAATTAAATCTTTTGGTGTAACTTTTTGACCATCCATATTTTAAAATATATTTTAAAATTTTTTTCAAATCCTTCGAAAGCGTTCATTGCGATTGATAATATAACTGATCTTTTTCCTGTAAAAGTAATACCAATTGCTTTAAAATCCCTAATTGAAAATGTTGATGGCTGTTCCCATCGTAAGCCTCCATGACTTGATATCATAACTTTTGAAAGTGCATTATTAATTTCATATTCTTAAACAAATTAATTTCTTCCTTCTCTACCAAACTTTGTTTTATATTCAAACCTTTTTTCAAAGTTTGCATTAAGTTTACTTTTGTTTATTTTCAGAAAGTAAATCAATGTTGAACTCGAATGTCTCACTTAATCACCATCTTCAGATTTATTGCCTCCTTTAACTGCTATAGGAAAATAATCTGTTAATGACTTAATAATTTTTATGACATCAAGTGTTGTATTCTGAATATTCTTTAATGTGTTTTTAAATAACGTTTATTGTTTTTTCTTTTTTTTTTCTATCAAAGATATTTACCTCATCAATGGATCCATCATTAATGCAGGGTATTGACGACCAGGCTGACCCTAGAAATCTCACTCTCCTATGATCAGGATCTTCAACAGGTAGCACTACAGGCCTTAACGCTGCTGTTTCACTTGCTTACGGACAAGGAGCAGCTCCAAATGGGTCCAAGTACGGGACTCCCCTCGATTTTGAACTCTTTAACGCAAAAGGTTCCACCCCTCAAGTTTCGGAGATCAGCTTGAATATGAAGTTATTTTTAAAGACCGTTTGTAAGTTATTATTTTAACTGATACATTATTACCAAGCTATAGTCTTAATAACATTGCTCTTCAGTATAAAATTGTTTTAATACAGAGTTAGCCAGAGAAGTTGCCTATAGTAGTGAAAGTCGCTTTGAACTTGCCTTTCAGAGAATAATTTGCCAACGCCCGACGCCGTGTCAAGCACGACGCCGTGTCCAGCACGTCGCTGTGTCCAGCACAACACCGTGTCCAACGCAACTTAAATCTCATGGCTTTTTGATGTAAACGCTTTATGTTATAGTCTCAAGTACGTTCTTATATAATGCCCTCAGTCAAATAGTTTTGATCGATAGTCTAAAATGTCAAATGCTGTAATCAAATTACAATAGTTTAAATCCTAATCAATTGACAACCTAAAAAACTTCAAACATAATAGTTTTGTAATACCACTTCAAAGAAAACCGTTGCTTAACTGACCCGTAACTCAAGCATACTCCGTCCGTTTTGAAGTACTGTTCCGTTGAAATGTACCGTTCATGTGAAATGTACCGTTGCTTAACTGATTCTTCCCGTAACTCAAGCATACTCCGTCCGTTTTGAAGTACTGTTCCGATTTAACTTTTTTTTTTTGTTCCTAAATACTATTCCGATTTGATTTTATTGCTAATTTTGATGAGAAAAAAATCAAACATCTTAAATAAAATAATTTATTTTAGAAAATAAAAAATTATTTAGAAATTTTTACTGAGGGAAACGACGTCGGGAATACCGAGGAGCCTTGCGCCCCCTCTATATTTTTGCAAAAAGATCTTTTTTTTTTTTTACAAATTATGTTTTTTGCGGTATTTTATTTATTAGTTTAGGTTTTTTTGGAGCAGCATATGCAGCGAGCGTCCCAGCGGGTATTTATTTTTAAAAGTAACGTTCTAAATGTATTTTAAATGTCTTTTAAACCATAGTCATAAGAAATATTATTCTTTATTTCTAAATATTATTTTTTATTCTTTATTCTAAATTTATTCTTAAGACTATGTTTAAACGTTTTCTGAACATTCTTCCGTAAAGAGCGTTTTAAAGACGTTTGAAAAACGTTTAAAAGACATTTAGAACCTAACCTTTAAAAACAAATGCCTGTAGGGGTATATGTACGTGCCGAATAATAATCTAGGGTATCTATCTTATTTTTGTATATCTCTTTGTCTACACATGCTTATAGATGATTAGGGATGTAACCGGATTTCCGGCCAGATTTTGTGAATTTTAGGACATTTTAGTTATAGCCGGTATTAAAGTTTTTAAGGCCGGAATGCCGGAGTTTATTTTTTACCTATTTTTCAAGACATGTGAAGCAGACTCTGTTGATTAAATCAAAATATCTTTGTCCTACAGGGCAATAAAGAAATAGGTAAAAATATAAAAAATAGGTAAAAAATAAAAAAACTGATAACAAACACTATGTAATTATATTTGCAGAGATGATTTATGATGAATGAATTTTAGAAGTTTAGGAATATTGTGCTGCAAAAAAAGTTGCTATCCAGTTTTAGGCAACAAACTAGCTCTTTTTTCTTCAAAATTTTTTTCCTGCCTCTGAGAATAGTTTAGTCTCATTTTAAATGTTACTTAAATTTTAAACATTTAAAAGTACAGGATGCCTAGTATAGAAAATATTTCAATTTTAATCTAAATGAAAAAATAAAAAAAAGTAAAGTAATTTTAAATATAAATATTATGCAGGTTAAAACTTTCAATAAGTAAAATTATATAAGAAACAAATAAAAACAAAATCTGGAAAAAATTTTTTAATAGTAATACGAATAATTGCGTTTTTCTCGAAATCACTTTTTATGGGCTGGCGATGGAGATATTTTTAAAACTAGTTATATCATATTTTTAAAACATAACATATCATCAGCCAAAATTTCATTAATAAATTATAAATGGTTGCTGAAAATTTTTTATTGTACTTTACCCCATTTTTTGAACTTTAATGATTAACAATTAATAATTTATAATTTTTTTTTAGACTTTTTTAATTTTTTTTTTGCCTTTCTTATAGTATATTATACAATTTGAGAAAAAAAAAAGCTTTTGTAAAAGTTGAACACATATTTTTTTTCTAATTACCTTAAAATTAGAAAAGTTTTTATATTGAGCATATATCAACTTACCTAAAATCTTTTCAAAACTAATTTGCGTTTTACAATAATGTTTTCCAATGGATTTAGGAAAGACAATCTATATAATCATGCTTAATGAAAGTTGAAATTTGTTTCATAACTAATAAAATTTTCAGTTTTCAGTTTTACGAATTACAATGCGTTTTAAATGCAATTTTCCTTTATGTAAAGTCAATTCTTTAAACCAATGTGAGCGCTTACTTTGGGTATTACGGTGCTAACACAATGGCGTTACAGCAGAAAAGTGATTTTTTTTTTGATTATGCCATCACAATTTTTCGATAAAAATCAAATCACAATAAATCGCCAAGCGGTTTACTCTATAAAAATGACAGCATCGCGATTACCAGAATAAACATCACATTTGTACTAGGTGCCCTGGTTTTTTTATCTAAATATTAAAACTAACCGCATTACCGAATCCAATCGAGTTGCGGTAATGCTAATGCATAAAGGTGAGTTTCCACTCATCCGTTTTTCTTTGGGAACGGGATAAGAAAGGGAAAAACAATCACGTGAGCATGCGTAGTTTTACTTGAGACAAATTAAAACTTATAATACGCATGTCCACGTGATTATTTTTCCCTTCTCTTTCCTGTTCCCGTGAAAAAACGGATGAGTGGAAACTCACCTTAAAACAGTTTACAAAAATATTTAAATAACAGCAGGTAGAGTAAGAAAATATTTTTTACTACATTATTGCATGATGCAATTTTTTTGCTTATTCTTTTATTCTAATTTTTATAAAAAAAATACAGTGCATAATGTTAGATGTTACTCTGTTCGTATTAACTGTTGTTATTGTTATACGTTAAGAGATTCTAGCCTTAAGCTCTGCTTAACGTTTTTATAGAGCCATATCGTGAGATAACTGCAACGTTTAAACTCAAGTTGCTTTGTTATGAGTTTTTCATTGGAATTAATTATCTTTTCATATACCTTAACTTATTTTCAATCTGGATATTCCAAACATTTAACATTTGAAGAGTTTAAAAACGATTATAAAGCGTTGGTACAAATGGTTGGTATATTTGAAGTTGGTTGGTATATTGTTAAAACTTTGAATTATTTAACTTTTAATTTAAAAGACACAGAAAAAAAAAATTTATTTGGAAGATTTTAACTATAAATTAACTTTTTTTAGTTCTAAATTTCGCTTTATTTTCTCCAAAAACTTTAAAATGAATTTACTGTAAGCACACTTCTTTGCAACAAGCCATATATCAAATAAATCTGGCCATCCGTTGATCTCAAGAACAACCACACCCTCTTGTTCTGAGTCCATTAAATCGACACCAGCAACAAGAACATCTTCACCTAATGCCTTAACTGCCCGCTCAGCAACTTGTTTAAATATTTCATATTTAGGATGGTCCATACACGAATACCAAATGCATGCGTCACCAAACCCAACGCTAGACCGATAATCCCCAGTTATGTCTTCATACCCAATAATTCCGTAACATTTACCATTAAAACACAAAACTCTTAAAGATTTTCCATAATAATCAGGAATAAATTTTTGTATTAACAAATGCTCACCGTTCCACAACGACTTTCCAATGGCATTTATAACGCCTACTTTATGGTCTAACTTAATGATGTTGTCACCGCAATAGTCATTATATGGTTTAATTAGACAAGGCATGATATCGAGTTTATCTACTAGTTGCTTAGTGCTTTTTATCTCAAACGATTGGTAAGTATCTGGTATAGGAATATTGGACTTGGCAAAATGCATCGCTTGCATTAATTTACTGTTTAAAATCTGCTCCATATTGTGTGAATGTAAACAAGTCACGCCTTTTTCTTGCATTATTTTAACAATACTATAATATGCATCCATATTTAGCTTTTTCCGATAGCCATAAGATAAAAATCCGTCTAAATCACATTTTTCTCCATTAATCCAAATATCTATACCGTCATTACTCGCTTTTACAAAGATATCTTCTAATTTAAATTTGAGCACTTCCGCGCCTTCATATTTTAAATAGTTGCACAAAATGTCATCTAATTTGTCGTAAAACATTATGTCTTCATTAACCAAATATCCTATTTTGATGGGTCTTTTAATTTGCTGATAACCTTTTGATGATAATACTTGCGCTGATAAAGCCGACGGCAATAAATGCAAATAAGTTACAAGCAGAAGGTTGACATTCTTCTCTGATTCGCAATTAAGTAACAATTTTTGAAATGCATCAATGTCTTCTTCACCCAAGTTTTTATTTAAAAACTCGATTTGAGTTTCGATACTTTCACTAAATTTTTGTCTATTCATTTTTTCTTTGATAAAGTTTTAAATTTGTCTTAAAATACAAAATTTAAACGTTTATAAAACGCTTATTTTAAACGTTAAGCGTAAGTTTCATAAGTTTTACAGAAAACAATTTAAATCTGTTTCATTGATTGATGCCAGGTGAAGCGTGACAACAACTGCATATTTTAATCGATTCAATCGATTTTAACTCGATAGGATTCAACCATTATTAAACTTTCATTAAAATAGAAATATAAATCAATTAGAATTAATCATTGAAAATATTTAAATATTCAAAAGCGATAAAAAAAAATAGGGTTTTTGTGGGCGTTTTTGAAGAAAAAAATGCAAAACGATTATACCCTATTATTTTCTAATTAAAATACTTATTAAATATATTGACAATTGACAACGATATATAATTAATCTAAATTAGCTAATTTCTAATTTAATAATCCAGTTGCAATACATCAATGTATCAATAATTTATTTAAGACCTCAATAATACGGAAGTCTTAGGATTATTTATAAAACGTAACAGCAGGAGACAATTTTTTATTCAACTTAAATCTTATAAGAATGGTGTTAAGATATTTTCTAAATGGTTTTGATCGCCTCTGCAGGTTGTTTAGTTACAAATATATTTAATGCTTGGATTATTTAAGAAATAATAATTTAGCGAAGAATAATTATGAAAACTAAACCATTAATACAACTAAAAATAACAAACAAGAATAGTTATTAAAAGCTTGTAAATATATTTAGATTTTCAAATTCTGTTATTAGATAACATACCATGTTCCTCTGCCTCAAATTTAGCTGTGACATTTGCAGCAGATAGTTTGTTAACTTTTTTATGAATTTATTTAACGTAGTGGCTAACTTGGTAAAGTGAGATATGGCTGATGATAGGTCATTACGTCCGTTAACGATTCAGTTTGTGAAGAAGAAAGTTTTTCTATTTCTGTGTTAAAATAAATATCTGTCAACAAATTCTTTTATAAATAAAATTGCTTATTCAAGCTAATTAAAAAAATCATAATTTTAAAAATTTTCACAGTTTACAAACAATGCCCACAAAAATGTCAAAACGCAACCGTGGCGCTCAGGTTAGAGCTCTGACCAGTTAATCAAAAATTATAGGGGAGGAGGGTCTAACTTTCTGGTTAAATGCTTTTCCGGGTTACCTGCTTTTCCGGGTTTTTACGTGAAGAATTTTAATAGTCAAGAGTTAAGAGAGAAGGATCTTGCAAACCTCTCCCGTATTTATTTGGAACATTAAATATTTTTCAAATTAATTTGCATCAAAAGTTAGTCTTTATATATGAAACTAAGAGAGAAATATAACAAAAAATGTTTTACTATTTTAGTAATATCTGTCTTAAATACACAAAAAAGTTTTCAGACTTATTTACACAATATTTAAAAAAACTTTTTAACTTTTTTACTTATATTTAAAAAATTTTAAGAGTTATTAGTAAACAAATAAAATTTTCAGTCTAAGTATGATCTTAATTTCAAGCCATATTTTAAAACAACAAAGTTGTTCCGAAATATAACTTAAAAATGAGAACATACTCAATTAAGTATTTGTGACCCTTATCTATGAAAAACGTTTTCAGACATAGCTATTAAAAAGATAATCACTCTGATTAAAAAAAGACTAAACGGATCTTTTAATTTATGAATTACACTATCCTAAATTTTACTTTTAATGTTATTTTTACTTCAATGTTACTTTTAAGTAACATTAAAAATTTAGGATAGTGTAATTCTCAAGTTTAAAAAAAAAAAGATAAATTAAAAAATGGAAGCAGTCTACTACAACAACTACTGTTTTCTTCTTTATGTATTAATATGTAAAATTAACTTATATAAAATAATATTATATTATCTTCTAGTTTATATATTTACATCATTGTAATAAGATATTTTTAAATTACGATTTTGTAAATATGAGACTCGGTTATAAAACACTATTTCTTCTTTTTACTCCAGCTATTTATTTCATTGTATTTGCATTTATGTGAAAACTGCTATTATAGTAAAAGGAAACAAAAAAAAAAAAACAAGTTACTAAAAAAAAGGCAATCAATAAACTTTTTTTAAATTTTTATTTGAGATACCCCAAAGAAAACCTAACGGTCTTGTCACAGAGCACTTAAGGAAAAGCAATTAATCAGGAAGTTCACGCCTTCTTCTTTAAAGATAGCGCGAAATATGCCCTAAAGCTTGGATCTCTTACTTATAAAACAAACAATCAAACCACTACGCCACGGCTGAATAATAAAAACCGTGACTGTTCCCGAAACGCCTTTTGATTGGCGGATTGCGGGAATATATCTTGGGGAATATATCTTGATGTAAATAATATTATACGGCAAATATAATAAAAAAATAAATAAAAAAAAAAATTATATATATATATATATATATATATATATATATATATATATATATATATATATATATATATATATATATATATATATATATATATATATATATATATATGTATATATATATGTGTGTGTGTGTGTGTGTGTGTGTGTGTTTGCGTGTGTGTGTGTGTGTATAAAATACATACACACATATGAATCGCTAACTTGAAAAAGGGGACATGTTATGTAAATTTTTGCAGGACATGTCTAATTTTTCAAGTTAGCGATTCATATATACATACATATATATCAGTCTTCTTCGCTTAACAAGTGCTTTTGCGCTGCTACAGTTTTGCTCTCGCTTACATGCCCACCAGCATAATTTGAAATCCTACACAGGCTCAGGCTAGGCAGAGATATGCGCAATCTGATTCGCTTATTTTGAAAGAGAGGCTTTTGCGCGTAAGTTTAAATCAAAACTAAAGTCAAAAAACGTATTGAATAATGAAAGTGAAACTGAGTAATTGCCAAATAGTAATAACAAAAAAATTGCGATTTTTCTCTCCAGTTTTGTAAAATATAGTACTTTTACAAAACTTTACCGTTATTTTCATAATATTTTCCTAAAACTAAAGATTTAAAAAATTACTTTGTTTTCCTAATGGTTTTTATAACTTAAAGATATAAAAATGACAACGATTGTAACAAACTATAAACCAGATGTGATTGGAAGAAAATTAAGTTAGCATAAAAGATAGACAACATTCCAATACCACGATAGATATAACCAGTAAATAGCGCCAATATGGCTATAACGAACTAAATAACAATTATATGGCGAATATTTGAACAATAGTGTTTTTTTGTTATTGAACGAAATTTTTGTAATAATAGAGTTTTTTTGTATTTGTTTTTCAGACACAAAAATATAAAAAATATAAGTGATATAGTTTATGTAAAAAACGGTTAAGATCTTAAAAATATAAGTTATAATACATATTCGGTATTATTTGTGATCGCCATCGGATCGTAATTGGTAGCAGAGGGTAGTTTTTTCAACACAGAAGAATGGTAAAAAGAAAAAAATCAAATAACCAAATAGAAGATCAGTTAACCGTTCAAAAAGAAGTATCTGCATTGAACATGAAGAAAATAGTTCTAAAGTCTTTTTTTACGCGAACTAAACATCAAATTATTTAATAACTTGGAGACAATGAACCCATTTTTAAAAACGAATTACGCGAATTGAGTAATCTATTAACAAAGACTCAAAAGCTCTCGAGATAATGGTTGAATTGTCAAAGAAATACGAACTTCTAGAATCAAAAGAAAATGTAGGAAAACTCAATGAAGAAATTGAAAAACTAAACGACGAATTTGCGGAAATTATGGAACATGTAAATGAATGAATATTGCACAATGGAAGTTTAAAATCAAGTTTAAAACAACCAAGTATGAAAAAAGAACTTACAATAAAAACAAAAAAACAATGTTATTAATGGTTAAGCACTAAAAAACGTAACGACCAGTATGAAGATAATAAAGAAGAAAATAGCATTAGCAAAATTGAACCAATCAAATCAACACATATTATGCGTAAAATAGAAAATGAAATAATTGATTTGGATTAAAAGACTGCAAAAATTGGATATGATTTTTGGAAACAACTAAAACACGTCTCTATACCAATGTATAATGGCGATAAAAATAACTATGAAAATTGGAAAGCTTCATTATACGCATGTATTGATCAAGCCACAGTAACAACTTAGTATAAATTACTTCAGTTATGTCAATATTTATGTGGAGACGCATTAAAAGCAATTGAAGGACTTGGGTATTTGTCATTTGCTTATGAAGCTGCAAAAGAAAGACTTGAAAGAAAATATGGCGGAACAAGGAGAAAAGTCCTTATGTATTACAATGAATTAAACAACTTTAAATCTATGAGGGAAGATAATCCTAGAGACGTTGAAACGTTTTCGGATTTATTAGATGTGGCAGGAACAAACTTAAAAGAAGAAAATAGAACAGAAGAACCTGGCGATGGGACATTGTATTATCAAAAAAAAGTTCTAGAGATAATGTTAACTAGATATATACGATGGGGGTATGAAAACAAATTAAACGCAAATGCTGAAACTCGAAAAAAGTTTATTGTTGAAGAAGCAGAATTTCAAATTGCAGCAACGGAAACTCTACATGGTTTAAAATAGTTACTGGTAGCAAAGCACACCAAGGAAATTCTTACTTTGTTAACAGTGATCAAAAAAAGAAAATAGATTGGATACAGAAATGTTCTGTTTGCAAAAACAATCATAAAATATGGGAGTGTCCAACGTTTCAAAATCAAAATATTAGAGAAAGATGGGAAACAGCTAAGAAAAATAAACTCTGCTTCAGATGTTCAGGAACACAAGAAAATGTGGGATTGACGGCTGTACAAATACCCATAATCGTTTGCTTCCCAAAAAAAAGATTTCAAAGTGAAACAATTTCTGAAGACTTTAAAGAAAAAGACACGATAATGCAAAATTCTCACACGTCGAACATCTAATTTCATCTAAATCACATCATGAACTACGAATAAAAAAGTTGTTTATATGTATTTTAAATTCTTGCGTAATGGATATAAAAAAGTTGTCGTAAACACATTGCTTGACGATGGAAGTTCCAAAACATGTTTTAACTCTGATCTAGCGGCTGAATTGTCACAGCAAGGTAAAACCGAAAAGGTAATTGTAAACATGTTAAATGGAAAAATTTATTCTTTCAAAAGGATGCCTTTCAAAAATATTTATAATTAAAACTCTGGTAAATAAATTTAAAAAATGAAGATAATACAGAGAAAAATTTAACGGACAAATAACGCCCTCTTTTATTTCTAATATATATCAACGACTTGCATAAAGCATCAAATCTTCTAAGTAATATGTTTGCTGATGACACAAACTTATTTCTCTCTAACAGTGACATCTATCTCCTTTTCTCCATGATGAACAAAGAACATATCTAAATGGTTTAAAAGTAACAAATTAACATTAAATATAACCAACACAAAACGGATTTTTTTCCACCCGCTCTCCAAAAAACGTTTTCTACCTCCAAATCTACCAAAAATTCTTATTGATCATATTAAAATTAAAAGAGATTCTGTAATTAAATACCTGGGAGTTTTTATTGACAAGAACATCACATGGAAACATCATATTAACTATGTTTGCTCGAAAGTTTCAAAAAGTATTGACATTTTATATAAAACGTGTACTCATTTAGATAAAATTAATTTAAATAAACTTTATTACTCTTTTATCCACAGTTATATAAGTTATGGAGTTATAGCCTGGGGTAGCACTGATCAAAGCAAGTTACAATGTCTCTATCGCCGTCAGAAACATGCGATCCGTTTCATTAATTCTGCGGATCGGTTCGCACATTCCTCAATATTTTTTAATCAAATAAAAATCTTAGATATATATAAACTAAACGCATATAAAAATTTATCTTTTTTGTCTATATGTGAAAGCATGATTTATCTCCTTTGATTTTTAAAGATCTTTTTAATTTGAAACCATTAAACAAGTTTAACATGAAGAATAACAGTTATTTAAATGAACCATTCTGTCGAACAAAATTCAATCAATTTTGTATCATTTATCGTGCAGCTCATCTCTGGAACAAAATTATTTTGCCTAACTTCGATTTACCCCTAACTTATCCTGTTTTTAAAAAGTAAATTAAAAGAGCAAGTTCTTTCTATTGAAAATATCTAATTTATTTTGTGATAAAAAACGAAATAATAATAATTTTTATTGTCATGTATGTTCAAGTTATTGTCATGTATGTTCAAATTTTGTTTTATACTTGTTTACAATTTATTTTCATTTATGTAAATACGATTTATTGTTTTTATATGATTTTTTACGTACTTTTATTGAAAAAAGGAGTTTTTATAATATGTTACGTACTCTTTTTTGTAAAAAGCTTCTGACGATAAGATCATTGTGATCTTCTTTTAGAAGCCTTGTTTGTATTTGAAAAAAATATGTAATTTATATATTAGGTCAAATGTAAACAAACAAACAAAAACAAACAAAAAAAACTTATACTATAAAAAAGACCCCCTGTTTGACACCTAATAATGTCAATCCTATGATAGTGGGATAATTCTTTCCATATTTGTTTTATTGGGGTATTATTTTTTAAAAACAGCACTACTGATGATTTTTTGAAAGGCCTCTAGTGCTAAAATTTGTAATTAGAGTAATTTTTGTAAAATTAAAAAAGGAAAATATTTCGTTTATTGTTTATTTTGTTGACTAACTCTTTTTTACTTATTGGTTATAAACATATTTCAAGTTATATATATATATATATATATATATATATATATACATATATATATATATATATATATATATATATATATATATATATATATATATATATATATATATATATATATATATATATATATATATATATATATATATATATATATATATATATATATATATATATATATATATATATATATATATATATATATATATATATATATATATATATATATATATATATATATATATATACAGTATTTATATATATATTTTTTTACATTTTTATATTATTAAATAAATTAGCTAAAAATTTCATAATCAATGCTATTTATAGAACGCCAGCTGGTAGTTTAAAAACATTCAAAACTTATCTGCGCACATTCCTAAACCCAAAAAATATATTGCAAAATCATGTTTACGTAGTTGGGGATATCAACATTGACTTACTCAACCATGCCTTAAATAGTGAAGCAAAAACTTTTATTGATATTCTTCTTGAATACAACTTTATCCCAACTATAAAAAAAGCAACAAGAATAACTAAAAAATCATCAACATTATTAGATAATGTTATAACTAACAATTTTCATAATAGCCCTTTTAAAACTGGTATAATCAAGACTGATTTAACTGATCATTTCTCTATATTACTTATTACTGAGAGCGTCACTCTAAATAATGCTACCCACAAATCAACAGTATTCATGAGACAAATCAATGAAAGTTCCATATGCCAATTTAAAAATTTATTAAATAATTACGTCGATTGGAATCTTGTACTGCAATCACACGATGTAAATAATGCTTATGATTTGTTTCTAAACCAATTTTCTAAAATGTATGATAAGGCATTTCCTTTAAAAGTGAAAGTAATAAACTCAAAGTCGGTTGTATCCCCATGGATAATCAAAGGCCTACTAAAATCATCAAGGAAAAAACAAAAACTGTATAATAAATATTTAAAAAATAAAACTTATAAAAATGAAACTAATTACAAAAATTATAAAAGTTTATTTGAAAAAACTAAAAAATGATCAAAAGTAAATTACTATGCTAAACTGCTTGAAAAAAACAAAGAAAACCCTCAAAAAACGTGGAGTGTTATTAGAGACTTAATTGGGAAAAATAAAATAGAAAAAAATAACTTACCGCAAAAACTTATTATTGAGGGAAAAATGATTTATCATAAAGAAGTTATTATTGAGAAATTAAACATTTTTTTTCTTGATGTTGGCCCAAACCTAGCAGCGAAAATTCCAGTCAGTCAAAAAAAATTTGATTCATATCTTGCAGCAATTGATTTAATTATGAAAGAACCGATTTTAATCAAAAGTGAACTACATAATGCTTTTAATAGTCTGAAAAAAATAAAAGTGCAGGTATTGATCAAATAAATGTTAATGTAATCAAATCTGATTTTGATATTATCAAACCCTCGTTATTCCATATTTTTAATCTTTCCCTTAAATCAGGTCTTATTTCAGATAAACTAAAAGTTGCAAAAATAACACCTATTTTCAAATCTGGCGATGAGACCAATATTTCAAACTACAGACCAATCTCAGTCTTACCCTGCTTTTCTAAACTAATTGAACGCATTATGTACAACAGACATTATAAATATCTATCTGAAAAAAAGATTTTATATAATAATCAATACGGTTTTAAAAAAAATCATTCTACTGACCATGCAATAATTGAATTGGTTAAGCATATATCAAATGGATTTAATAGTGATTGCTATACAATAGGCTTTTTTTTTGATTTATCCAAAGCTTTTGACACAGTAAATCATGAAATTCTTTGATTTGTTTTTGTTTTTGTATTTATACTGTCTTTTTATCTTTTATTATTTATTGTGTATGTAAATTTTTGTGTGACGGGGCTCGGTGATAAGACAACCTGTCTTCTTCTTGCTCCGGCCAAGATTTTCTTTTATTGTGATTTTTTTTTTTGTAATATTTATCAACGGCAAAATAAATAAATAATATAAAAAAAATATAATAAGAAAAAAAAAAAAAAAAAAATTAAGTTCATTACAAGAAACAAATTGTTTTCTGTTCGATAAATAACTTTGAAATCATTTAATTACTCTTTCATTTATTCCTTAATAATTAAGTTTATAAAGCAAAATATCATGATCGACAGTATTAAATGCTTTTGAAAGATCGATAAAAAATCCTAATGTAAATTGAGATTTTTCAAAGAATTGGAAATTTCACGCACCAACTGAATAATTGCATGCTCAGTTGAGTTATTCATTTTAAAGCCAAACTGATTTTTGTATAACAAATTATTAAAACTAAAATAATTAAATACTCTATTGAACATGATTCTTTCTAGTATTTTTGAAAATATAGATAAGATAGAAATAGGCTGGTAATTACTTATATCAGATTTGTCACCACCTTTGAAAAGTGGAATGACTTTAGCAATTTTCAATTGATCAGGAAAGACTCCTTGTTTTATTGATGATTTAAAGACTTTAAAAAGAATTTATTTTATTTGTTCAAAGCAATCTAAAATTATGCTACCATTGATTTCATCCGTTCCTACTGCTTTATTTTTTTTTAGTGTTTTGAAGGCTTTTTCGAACTCATCAAATAATAACTCTTTAGATAACTCATCCGAGTGAATGCAATTATCCATCGGTAATAAGAAATCTTTAAATGAGACTTCTGTATTATGAATAAATTTAGATATTTTAGGGCCAATTTCAACAAAAAATTTATTGAATTCATGGGCTATTGTTTCAGAATTATTTATATTGTTATTATCCACTTTGTGTGGCAGGGAATCTGAGCATGATTTAGATTTACCGGTAATTTCATTAATTATTTCCCATAAGCGTTTACAGTCATTTTTTGCTTTATTGAGAATTTTAGAATATTAATTTTTTTAAGTTTTTTCGAACTTTTTAAAAAGATTTTTGTAATCTTTGTATATTTTCTCATCGGCGAGTGATTTGTTTTTTAGATATTTTATGTATAATTTTTGCTTAACTTTTGATGATTTTTTTAAACCTTTGGTAACCCAGGGAGAATTAATATTTTTTTAATTTATTGTTTTTTCATATAAAGGAAAATAAGCATCATAAACAGAAAAAAATGTATTAAAGAAATAATCGTAAATGTTGTTTGCATTATCACTAAAGTTGATATTCTTCCAATGAAGCAATGATAATTGTGTTTTAAATTGCTCAACATTTTTTTGATTATAGTTAAGTAATTTAAATTTTATGTTTGTTTTAGTCATTGTTTTAGAGTTGAAGTTAATGTTAAAAAAGAAAGGAAATGGTCAGATATGTCTGTTTTTAAGATACCTTTATTAATGTTATATAATATTGCGAAATTGTAATATAAATAACACTAAAATTATGTTATACATAAATTTAAAACCCTATATAATATGGTATTATATTATATGTTTAACAGTTAGAAACAATAACAATTCTTTATTTAAATTAGTTATTTACCAGGGCCGACAATACGAGGGGGGAGGGGGAGGGGGTAGGAAACGAGTTAGAGTAGGGTTACGACACCGGGAGAGTTTGGGGGCTCCCCGGTGTTGTTGTGCCTCCCCCCACTTTTTTTCTCTAGAACCTTTTCTTTTTTATCTTTTTTTTTAAAGAAAAATCTTGATATATTGGACTTTTTTCACAAATTGATGATTGTGCCCCCCTACTTCAAACCCGTGTTGTTGGCCCTGTTTACTAAGTAAATGATAAATTACGACGTATTTAATTTTTAAATGAATATCTTTAACAAAATAAATAGACTATAAAAGATATATCTTACAGATAAAATTAACTCAAAATATTTTTGTATAGAAGCTAACTTATTATTTTAATCTTACTACTTGTATAGAAGCTAACTTATTATTTTAATCTTACTACTTGTACTATAGCAATATTTTTCCACTTCTTTTTGTTATACAATCTTTAATCAATTCTTATATGATTCAATCCGTAAAAAAGGTGTAAGATAAGTATTGTTAGTTCAACATTTACAGAATGAATCACTACCAGAAGTGGTTGTAATTTATTTTAAAACAAATTGTATCACGAGAAAAAGGGGTAAAAATAATAAAATTTTTTTAATTCAACATTGAATTAAATGTTGAATTAGAAGCATTTAATTACTTTTACCACTTTTTCTCGTGATTCAATCTGTTTCTTGTAATGATTCATTCTGTAAATGTTGAACTAAAAATCCATTTCTTACACCTTTTTTGTTCACAACTTAGATATTACACTATTAAATGCAGAACTGAGCACAGTTGTGTTATTCAATCATCTCATGGTAAAACACAAGCTGTAGAATTTCCAAAGAAAAATATATGCAGTTGCTGCTTTATTCCCCTTGTAAGAGGTTTAAAAATAAATATTAAGTTACTTAATAAGTAAATTAAAAGTTGTTAAACACTCATTTTAAAACTTCAATAAAAAAAAAAAAAATTAAGACTAATAAGTGCTTATTATTTAAAAGTTTTATTCTTCAGGAGGTCATATGAATTATTGTTCTAGTCGTCTGTTTTGAACCTAATTAAGTCAGAAAACCGTGATCTCACTTCATGCGAGCATGTTGATTCAGGCATATTAAAAAAAAAAGATGGAGAGAGAAGGCGTTGAGAGAGGCAAATCCTTTAGAGAAATTGACCAGTCCTTTAAAATATCTACAGGTAGCTACGCTTATATATTCATTATAAAATTGTTAAAAAAAATGATTTTTTTAAAATGACTTGTTAAAAAAAACTTTCAAAGTCTATATTATATATTCTAAGTTATATAACTTAAAGTCATGCAAAATTAGATGCGAGGTATTTTAAATTTTGTTAAAGGTATGTAAAAAAATACATTTTTTCAAATTATAATTTATTTTTAAGATGGGAATCCGTTAACTTTAACCGTTAAAAATAAAAAAAAAAATCTTCTAAAAAGCATTTCAATCAGATATCATTCCAAACATATATGAAATTAACTTCTATGCTAATATAACAAAAAAAACATATATGAAATTAACTTCTATGCTAATTTAACAAAAAAAAAATGAAGTCTGCGTAAAAATCTGCTGTATAAAAATCTAGAGCTGTTGAAAACAATGAAGTTAACATGATGACATCATTACAACAAGTTAACATAATGACATCATTACAACAAGTTAACATAATGACATCATTACAACAAGTTAACATGATGACATCATTACAACAAGTTAACATGATGACATCATTACAACAAGTTAACATGATGACATCATTACAACAAGTTAACATAATGACATCATTACATTAAGTTAACATGATGACATCATTACAACAAGTTAACATAATGACATCATTACAACAAGTTAACATAATGACATCATTACAACAAGTTAACATGATGACATCATTACAACAAATTAACATAATGACAAGTTAACATGATGACATCATTACAACAAGTTAACATAATGACATCATTACAACAAGTTAACATGATGACATCATTACAACAAGTTAACATGATGACATCATTACAACAAGTTAACATGATGACATCATTACAACAAGTTAACATAATGACATCATTACAACAAGTTAACATGATGACATCATTACAACAAGTTAACATAATGACATCATTACAACAAGTTAACATAATGACATCATTACAACAAGTTAACATGATGACATCATTACAACAAGTTAACATGATGACATCATTACAACAAGTTAACATGATGACATCATTACAACAAGTTAACATGATGACATCATTACAACAAGTTAACATAATGACATCATTACAACAAGTTAACATGATGACATCATTACAACAAGTTAACATAATGACATCATTACAACAAGTTAACATGATGACATCATTACAACAAGTTAACATGATGACATCATTACAACAAGTTAACATAATGACATCATTACAACAAGTTAACATGATGACATCATTACAACAAATTAACATAATGACAAGTTAACATGATGACATCATTACAACTAGTTAACATAATGACATCATTACAACAAGTTAACATGATGACATCATTACAACAAGTTAACATGATGACATCATTACAACAAGTTAACATGATGACATCATTACAACAAGTTAACATAATGACAAGTTAACATGATGACATCATTACAACAAGTTAACATAATGACATCATTACAACAAGTTAACATAATGACAAGTTAACATGATGACATCATTACAACAAGTTAACATAATGACATCATTACAACAAGTAACATGATGACATCATTACAAGAAGTTAACATAATGACATCATTACAACAAGTTAACATGATGACATCATTACAACAAGTTAACATGATGACATCATTACAACAAGTTAACATGATGACATCATTACAACAAGTTAACATGATGACATCATTACATCAAGTTAACATGATGACATCATTACAACAAGTTAACATGATGACATCATTACAACAAGTTAACATGATGACATCATTACAACAAGTTAACATGATGACATCATTACAACAAGTTAACATGATGACATCATTACAACAAGTTAACATAATGACATCATTACAACAAGTTAACATGATGACATCATTACAACAAGTTAACATGATGACATCATTACAACAAGTTAACATGATGACATCATTACATCAAGTTAACATGATGACATCATTACAACAAGTTAACATGATGACATCATTACAACAAGTTAACATGATGACATCATTACAACAAGTTAACATGATGACATCATTACAACAAGTTAACATAATGACATCATTACAACAAGTTAACATGATGACATCATTACATCAAGTTAACATGATGACATCATTACAACAAGTTAACATGATGACATCATTACAACAAGTTAACATGATGACATCATTACAACAAGTTAACATGATGACATCATTACAACAAGAAATTGAACCTAATTATAAATTAGAACAAGATGATTCTATTTGGAATGATGAAACTGTAACAAGAGATATAGTATTTATTCATGACACTTTTGAATTCATTGTTAGTATAATTGAAAAGACTTGGATCATCTTTCCAGCGTACTACGTGTATTCGTTGATGGAGGTTTCTAAAAGTAACTACTATTTAAAAATCTTTGATAAGACAAATAAAAATAAGATACAAGTTGACAAAAAAACTAAGAAGTGTTTTATTCTTGCTATTGTTGAAAATATTTCAGAAGACCATGGAAAAAGTCTTAAGTAGACTAAATCTAAATAATATAACGTATCACCTTGCATTTAATTTTAAATTATTGTTGAAAATATTTTAGAAGACCATGTAAAAATTCTTAAGTAGACTATATCTAAATAATATAACGTATCACCTTGCATTTAATTTTAAATTTGCAAACAGCATCTCTGATTTATTTTCTCATTCTGGTAAACTTGCCTGCTTGTGGTGTGAAGGTGAATGTACCCTAGAAAGTGGTACCCCCAAAAACTTTATATTCTTTTGATCATTAGCACAAGTTATTTGTTGAAAATGGGGCAAAGCAATTGCAGATAAAAGATTTTAAAATTATAATTAGTCGTCCTCTAGTTTATTTTAAAAAAATCCTGAAAGTCAAGTTATTCACTATTAAATTATACTTTGCAGACTACTTTTAGATCAATGACACTGTTTACAAATCGGCTCAATGAACATTGTGTTTTACTTCGAGATTGTCATAAATTAGACTTTGTTTTTATTGCAAATATTTAGTAACAAAAAGAGAGCGATAAAACTTATTTGATCCAGAAAAATTTCTGTACCAAGAACAAAATCTGCATATATTTTAGAAAAATATCTTTCTACAGCACCAGACTTTATAAGTTCTATAAAATACTTTTTAGTTTCAGCTTAAAACTGATCAGTTATAACAAAATTATATTTTTAAATAGGTTCCGTTAAGTCATTGGGATGATAGGATGTATTTAGAATTTTTTTTAGGGGGGTACAATTAATGAATCTATATCTTCAATGCTAACACAAGAAATTTTATCTTCATTGGTCATATGTTTAGATCGTATGTGTCCTTTGAGACCTCCTTTAGTTTTATATTACTTTAAAAATTGAAAACAAAATTGATTCAATTGTTCAGAAATCTAAAGAAAAGTAAAATAATTCTCATCACATAAGAAAGTAAATTATCATTAATGATTACTATTAGTTAAAAAATAAGATTTAAATTTATTTCTGTTATAAAAATAAATTTAAATCATGATAACAATAGCTAGACCAGGGAATAATTTCTATTGACGATGAATATATAAATAGTTGTGTTATTATTTACCTTATTTACCTTCGCATTATTAATTTAAGGGGCTCTAGTGTATTAGAAGTTTAAATCCCTTTAAATTAAAAGATATAGCAGGTTATATAATAATAATTTACAGAGAATAATAAATGATATTGATTAAAAAAATAATCAAACGGCTTCTGGAATAACTTTATAAATCTAAGTGGTAAATGGGGGTTAGGGTTAGTGTATTATTTCTTTTTGGTACATCTAATCTACTTTAGATTTATAAAAAGTTTATAATACTTAAGCAATAATTTAACACTAGCAAAAGGCAACCCGTAATACGGGTTTTGGTCGGTCTGTTACATAATTAATTTATAGTAGCTGTTTTCCACAATTTAATCTTGCAAAACCTTAACTAATACCCTTTTAGAAAATTGCCTTCAGCTTAAAAAAATTAATCCATCTGTAAAATTAACATAAAAATTATGAGGAGGTAAAATAATTTACCAACTACTACTTAACATTATTAAGTAATTTACAAATAGCACAGGTCATAACAGTGTAAGGCAGAACCATTTTCATCGACCTTCCTAAGTTTAACACAATACGTTTTTAGTTATTGACGCAAAATAATAACACTTGGTTATACTTTAAATTGACGAAAGTGTCAACTAAGTCCTTAAAATAATTTTTATAACACGAACCATTAAGATTAAAATGAAGTTAATTTATATTATACAGGAGTTATCAATTTTTTGTTATCCCCTTGATTAATTGTTCTTTAGAAAAGAAAATTGGTAACTTAAAAATGTTAAATGCACACGTTTAAATAAATTTATAAAAAATAACAAAGTTTATTATACTACGCAACTGAGTACAAATACCTTTCAAACAAAAGAAAATTTAATTTACGATCAAACATAGGTATAACTAATTTTTTAATACATTAATGCATCATAGAACAAACTAAAATAAAAATTATAAGAGATAAGTAGACATAAAAATTTGTAAACCAAGCTGAACCGACCCGGGTCTTGTAAAGTCTGTTCAACACAGACCATTTGTGTATCATTTATTTGGCCTCTTTATTTTATTAAATTTTTAGTAAACGGTAATTTGCCACCATTTACTAAAAATTCCTTTTGTAACTCGAAATTTAATTTTTCTAAATATTTGGGCTCTAATAAAGAGGTTCCTTCCCTCTTTTTGCTTTAATGGTGGCCTGGTGAATAAAATAAAATATTAAATTGTAAAACAATGATCTACTTATATAAAAATGTTTTCTTTCTTTCCTCAAAAGTGTTGCTAATACAGACTAAGCTAACTTATTAGTTAAACACATAAATAAAACTTAAGTAACTCGATATTAATGCGCAAAACTACAATATTCTCCGTATTTTTAAAGGTTTTTAGTTACGACCGCCCATTCAACCCATACGACCCCCCAATCAATTCTCTCTCTACAATTCTCAATACTAATTCTTATTTAAGTCTCATCTAATAGAGAGAGGAAGTGTTTTAAAAACACCATGTTAGAAAAAGTAAAAAAGTCATGCAATAAATAACAGTAACTGGTTTTATTATGCTACCAATAAACAAAATTATTTTTACCTTAACTAAAAGTTAATTTCCAGCATTTCTTAATTTATTTCCAGCTTCTCTCTAACTGTTGACAAATGATTAATATTGTAAATTTCACATCATATTAAATTTACAAAATTAAAACCATGTTTTAACAGTAAGCAAAATAATCAAGTGATGACAAAGACAACTAAAAAAAAAAATGAACAATTATATTAAGATTACAAAAGTAAAAAAAAAAAAAAAAAAAAAAAAAAAAAAAAAAAATCATTCAAAACTGAAATTTTTATTATTTGTTACTATAAATAGTAAAATTCATACTTTGCTTTATTTTAAAGTGTCTAATGTAAAGTCAAATAATAGACATCAACAGCGCTTGACACTCAATTCTGCCAAGTAAGTTTTTGGTTCATCAAGCAAAATTTCTTATATTTCAACGACAATTAATTTTATCATGCCTAGATCTATTTCTTTCATATGACAACAATTTCAAGTCACCTATAACCATTTACACTAATAACTTCTTCGAGCCTAATATTATAAATCTGTTATCATTAAATATATATTACCAGTGGTTATGCTACTGTTACAACTGAATAAATGAACGTTTTATATTTTTACAACTGAAAAATATAAAACAAAATTTATTTACATTATTTTAATTTAGCAAAGAATTTAGAACACAGTGCAAAGTTATTTGCATTGTGTTCTAAATTCTTTGCTAAATTAAGAAAGCCTTCAGGCACAATCTTAATGCACAAAAATAATAAATGCAGAATCTTGTATAAAAAATGAAGCAATGTCAGTCTAAAGTAATATATATGTATGTATATATATTCAAATTTTTTCTATTCTTAATTTTTTCTTTGAGATAATATTCATATAGATTCAGAGAAATATAAAATATTCCGATATATAGGCACATTTAAGTATATAAACTTACCTGTCAAAAATTACAGTCAGTTTTTCATGTTAAATACATAAAATATATATCTAATATAAAATTAAACAAAAAATTAAACTTACTCAAATCAGTAACAGTTCGATTGTCTAAATATTTTTATTATTAACCCTTCTATTTAAAAAATAAAAACAAATGATTTGAAGTAACTAAAAAGCACTTTAGCTCTTTCCAATTGCACTAAAAAATAAAATAAATCTTGCTTGCTAAGTTGATTAATTCTTAAGAATCTGATAACAAATAAGTAAAAAACCAAGAACAAACAAACATTTATTTACTAAAACTACTCTATTTAAACAAATTAAAGTATACAGAGAACAACATTGATACTCCTTGAAAGCTGAAAAACTTTTTATCTCAAATTTGCTTGTAGACCTTGCTTATGAAACCACTTGAATAAGAAAAGCATCAAAAAAGCCTAGAAGCTGGTATATGCTACATTGAATTTTAAATGTTGATTGGTGTAGATATTTTTAAAAAATTCAAAATGATTTGTTCTTCTATAGCAAATAAATACACCATAAATCTGAAGTTAAAAATGTAATGAATAAGTAAATACAAAGAAAAACATCATATGTGAATTAAAAATCAATGTACCTGATAGAGATAAGCTGCGGTGATACCTGAGTAGTATCACCACATACACGTATTTATCAAAAAAATTTTAACTTTAATCATAATATAAATGCAAACATATATGCAAACTTTTAACAACTATAAAAGAACATTTATTAGCATCAATTATTTTTAATGTAACAAAGAATGCAGACTACAATGCACGACATTGTTAATAAAAATGAAGTTATGTCAGTCAGTATATATTTATCTAAAGTAGTGAAAAAGAATAAACCATTTAAAAACAAAATTAAAAATTTTTAATGAATATATATTTAGATACCTTAAAATGAAGCATAACACAACACTCTTTTGACAAATTCCAGAGCAAATTTTTAAAATTTTTCTATTCCTTATTATTTTATTCCTTATATCGATAAAATACATATTAAATGCCACATTCAACTAATGTAATTAATACCTTATTTAAATCTCTCTTGATTAACTAAAGAATTTAAATTTTAAATAAACTCTAACTAAATTTTAACAAACAAACAACCAAAATAAATCTTCATATTAATAGTACGTTATTAAGTTGAGTAATAGATCAAACAATTTAATCTACTCTAATAATCTACTACCTTATTAATAATCTTTAATTTTTTTTCTACGACTCAGTGTAACTATAATATAGATATTTTTAAAGTAAAAAAGAATTTAATATTATAATATATATGATTTAAAAAACCTGAAATTTTAAATCTACCTCGAAGAAAACAGATATATAATAAAAAGTATTTTTATTTCTTTTTAAAAATTTTAAAATGCTTTATAACTTACTTGTTTCATATTATTACCAACGTCTAAATAGAAAAACAAAGATATATGAGTTATATATAGGATTTTAAAATATATATGATTTTAAAAAACTGAAACTTTAAATCTACCTCAAAGAAAACAGAGATATATTGAAAAGTATTTTTATTTCTTTTTAAAAATTTAAAAATGCTTTTTAACTTACTTGCTTCAATATTGTCATCATCTAAATAGAAAAACAAACAAACATTTAAGTCGACTTATTCTTAAATCTAGTTTAATTTCTTCAATAATAAAAAAAATTTAATCTTTGAGGATTAAATTCATTTACAAAAATCCGTTTAAACCATTTTAACATTGTTAAGTTAATTTAAAGTTTTAAAAAACTGAAACTTTAATTCTACCTCAAAGAAAACAGATATATATTGAAAAGTATTTTTATTTCTTTTTAAAAATTTAAAAAGACTTCTAAACTTACTCCCTTCAATATAATTATATAACATATATAGTATATATGATAAATAAACCTCCACAATTTCCTTGGTTTAACAACTCGATTATGATTTATAACAACTCTGTAAACATAAATTTTCTAATAACCTAAATAAATTACAGATAGACAAACATAAACTAACACAATTAAATCCTAAACCAAAATTCATTCATGCAAGACAAATAATTTTATATTTATTGAAGAGCCAGAAACATTTTTTTTCAAAGAGCTAAAGTATTAACAATATTAAAGACAAATTTTATTTATAACAAAATTTTCAATAAAAATTAAATTAAGATAAATTTATAACAAAATGTTGTCATGGCTTTTATCCCAATAACCAAAACTAAGTGAAAGTATGAAACTACCCATAAATATATTTTAACGCTAGACACAAATTAGGAATTAAAGTAATCTATAACACGAAGCTTTAAATTTAAAATTTAAAAATGATTACAATAAATTAATTACTTTTAAATTTAAAAAAAAATTTAGATTACCTATAATTTTAAGCTACTAAACATTATCTACTTAATGTCAACTTAGATATTTTGAACTCGTACCATGAAAGGTTGAAGAGAAATCTGTAAGTAAGCACGCGGTAAAGAAAAGTCTAGAAACTACTTAAAAAGTGTATTTTACAGATACAGAACCGTACCGTAACTATAAAACAATACGCGTAACTATGCGCACTATTAATATTCATAGGCTATTCATTATAGGCGATTAATTGAAAAAAAAAAGTTTATCCTGGCAGTCAATATAACACACAGTGATCTAGAACTGCAGATTTTTTACTTTAAAATATAGAAAATGTTACAATTGCAAAAAACTTTATTATCGCAGAGAGAACATTAAATTGGTCTCTTAACCTATATATAAAAAAGCTAATGATAAATTATTTTGTTGTATCTAGGCAAATAAACTATGTTAAGAGTGTCAGAGTTTACGTTCAAGAAATCTAGATGTGTCAAAACTTTTAAAGAGTATAAAAATATTTTGTTTTAGTAGAACCATAGCAGCAGTAAGTAGAACCAGTCGTTATTAGGCGGAGTTTATCGTCTGATTTGGTATTAGAGCAAACATTAATGCGTTCTGCAAAAAGTTGAGTTAGTTTAACTAAGAACTTGGATCAACAGAAAGTGTTAGAACTTTTTGAATATTTTAGTTTAAATAAATGCGGCTTTACACAAGGCCGCCGATGGAAAGGAAGGGTGGAGGGGGATACTGGGTACATTTTACTTAAGCACTTGGAAAAAGAGGCACTCTGATTCTCCGATTCTGTGGTAATTACCAAGTTTATTTGCAAACTTAAATCCTTCTTCTTCTTGCAGTTTATGCAATGCTTTAATATGGTCCAACTTTATATATCGATTTTGTTCATCAAAAAAGAAACCGATACTATACAGAGCGTTTCGAGCTAATTTAAGCATATGACTAGGATCAGGGATATAATATATAGGATGATCATATTCAGGATGGGGAAAACTACAACGCATAACTTTAATTTTACTTCCGAATAAAGACCCAAGATTCTTCATAGCACTAAAGTTGGAAATAAGTCCATCACATGTTATATTCCAAACATTCAGATTATGAGTAGCGCATAAATGTAAAGCATTTTTAATTAGACAACCTAAATCCGTTGAGGAAATTTTATTACACAATATGTAGCCTAGGGTGTCCCAAAAAAATTCTATGTGACCTAAATAAGTACTAAAAAAAATTTGACGGTTTTATTTTGACAGGAAGTGCTGGATGTAAAATCTGAGTTTTACTGTTTTAATGTTAAGCTAGCTTACCATTAATAGAAAACACATTTTAGAAAATTAAAACAAAACAATTAGATGTGTATAAATCATTTCCAATTGTTTTCTACTATTTAACTTGATAGATTATATTTATAAATATGAAAATACAAAAAAAATACATGAAAACTAATATTTATTAGCAAATTTAACATTTTGTTGCGGTGAAACATTTCTCAAAAAATACAACTTTTTGAACAGTTCCCAAGCTCCTTTTTAGTCATAGTCTTAGTCAAGTTTTTTCTAGACTTTTTAACTACAAAAAGTACATTTTGAAGGTGATCTTCATCTCTAGTAGCTGAAATAAAATCTTTAATGAGCTTAATGTTTCTTTCTGCACCATCATTTACAACAGATATGTTTTTGATCCATGCAATAAAATCTAGCAACTGAGGATGGTTAAAAAAATCTATATTATTAAAACTATTAATAAGTCATTCTTTTATACTTGCTCTTGATATTTTAAAATGTTTTAAGAGAAGGTAGCTTTGCTCGGAAATCAACTCAGGTAGCTCTGTGGTCTCTCCAATTTGTACATTTGATGGTTTACAACGCTGAAATTCATTTGGCTCTTCAAACTCAATCAGAGCTAACAGCATTCTTAGCTTTGTTTCAGAAGGAACTTCTTTATCCCCAAAAGGAAAAAACACAGAGTTGCGGAGTTAAGTACCACGTATGGCGTCCCATGCTGAGAAGCAAAGCATTTCCAATATTCTTACTAACTTTTCTCAATGCATAGGCTGTCTGGATAGCTTTCAAATAATTGTAGGGAGCCAGAAATCCTAAAAAACTTTTTATAAACCATGGAGCATAGCATATTGCAATGAACAAACTTGCATCCTTCAACTGCAGCATTTCTTTTTCTGTCAAGATATTACTGATATCTTTAGTCATATAAAGAGTCAGGATGTAGATCGCATCTGCTAAAAACCTTGCCTCATGGCAGGCGCCAGGTTGATGGAACTTAAAATCTTGTACTTCCACTCCAAGGAAAAAGGAGGCAAGCTTACAAACTATACCATAATCATTCCTTGAAAACACTATATCAGTAGTTGCATTAGTCAAAAATGTCTTAGCTTCCTTTGCAACAGTGCGAAGAACAGAGCCAATCTTCAGGTCATCTCTTTGCTAGTCCAATTTACATAAATTTTTCACTTCATTCACTTTCTCACAGATTTCATATACTTTTCAATAAAACAGCTTTAGCTTGTGAAAATTACAACTATGTTATTAAAATAATACTATACCTGCGTTTCCGACCGTTACCCAGGAAATCATCTTCCTCGCTGATTTCAGAGTCCTCGTTTGACTTTTCTTCCTCACTGCTGAATTGAATCTCTTCTGTCATGGAGTCATGTGACAACAAAACATCATTGATATCTTTTAAGTTTTTCTGTCTCTCTAATTCTTTCTCTCTCAACTTATCTAGCTTCTTATTTCTCCTGTTTGCATCCAGTACTCTTCTACTGTAGTCTTCATCGACTTTTGTTTCCATATATCCTTTCCTATGTAACTTCTGGTCTTCATAAAAACTAAGAAATATTTAAATCTATTAAGCCATTTATAAATAAATTAATAATTGTTCTAGTTTTTCTTGGAAGATGACCAAACCATGTAAAGAGTTAAACGTAAATATTTTAAAGGAAATAATATGCTTTTACTTAAGTTACTTTTAATTGGAAAAAAAATCTCACTACTAAAAAAAGTGTTATTTAATGAACTTACTTTATATCTTCCAGCTTGGCATCATCTGTTCTCAATCTATCAGCAAGAATATCTTTTTTAAAATTCTTAGTCGAGATGTCAAAAAGCTGATAGGATTCTGTGAGAAAATCTTTCTCTAACTTTGATTGCTTGTCAAGACTGCTGTTCCAGTTTAGAGAAGACAATTTAATCAATTTCTTGTATTTTAAATTAAGTTTAATGATTTTGGTCTTTATATTGTACCCACAAATCACAAATTTCTTGCCAAACCCAGCATTAACCCAAATTTTGTAATCCTAGATATCAAGCAAGAATTATCAGGATCTGTACAAACACCATTTTCACAATCAAGATCATTGGATTTCGATTTCAATTTGCAACCAACATTAGTAGAAGTGGATTTGTATTTAACTTGTGTCTCGCGAAGGATAAATTGATAGTATCTAAGAATATCACCATTAGATGGAAGCTGTCTCTGAGGTAACTCCCTCAGTGGGTACTTCAATAGGTAAATATGCCTCAACTTTTCTGTATTTTTCCGTTTTTTCTTATTCTGTCCTATCATCTTCTTTTTTTTAGCTGCTCTACCCATCTTTATATGAATTTCGAAATAATCAGTTTTTTAACTAAATTTTTACTAAATGTTACACTTTGCATATGAAGTCGTTATTTCCTCTCGTATAATATTTTATCTAAGTTTACCGTTACGGCTTTTATAACCGTTTACACGAGAATTTCTTCGTGCAAAAATTAGAATTCCGTCGTGCACAAATAATTCCATTTAGAAATTTTTTCCTTCAAAAAAAGTATCTAAATGGAGTTATTTGTGAACCAATCCATGGGGAATTATACCAACTAATAATATTGTTCAGAGGGAAAAATATCAATCACTAACAATGTTCATTGGGAATGATCTTATTCTTTAATAATATCCTATGGGAATTAATTGTGTACTAATTATTACATCATATTAAAACATATTACAATACTAGATAGAGCTGTTTTTTAGTAAATACACATATGTGTACAAAACCGTAAAAATCAAAATTTACATCTATCACTTCTAGTCATTAAAAAGTTAAAAAAAAGATTTTGGTAGCTATTTAGGACCTATAGAATGGGGATCAGTTGAGAGCACATTGAAATTTTTAAAAAAGTGTGTTTTTGGGACACCCTAATGTAGCCTATAGGACATTTCCAATGGCATTTCAATCCAACAACCATAAAAACAAGTGTTTCTGTTGCTAATTTTTCTGGGTCATAGGCTAGAATATTGTTTCCAAAACTAGAAAAACCTTCATATGATCCAGTAACATTATCATAACGCAGATCAACCCTGATATGCATAGAATCAAATATTAAGGCGCAATCTTTGTCAGATGAACCCTCAAATGTCTTATTTTGTAAAAACTTGAAAACATCTCCAAAAAACCAAGGCGAACAATCTATAGATGAGGTCCAGTTTGAAAGTGAGCTTACGGCAGGTAATGAGAATGTAGATTTAACAACTTTATATGCTCTTGGAGAAGAAAAGTGCAGTGTTAAAGCAAATTTTTTAACTTCTTTAGAGTATCTATAATCTTTTTTTTTTTTTGCCATCGTTTTTCTCGTTCTTGAGTCAGTCCAGAGAAGTTGTTCTCAAGTAATTCAGGAACATCAATGGAAACAATTTTTTTTTTCTCCAAGTTTAAGCTTTTGTTTTAATATTTAATCTTTTTTCTAAGTAATAGTTTTTTTGGAGTATTTTGTTTAAGTATTTTTTTCTAAATAGGATTTGTAATTTCAGGCTCTGTTACCTCTTTATTTGAGATTGAATAAATTGTTTTTTTAATGTGTGATATCATTATTATAATGTGTGATATTATTTTAATGTGTGATATCATTATTTTAATGTGTGATATCATTATTTTAATGTGTGATATCATTATTATAATGTGTGATATCATTATTATATAGCTGATTCCGCTTGTTATTTTTGTTCAATGATTCATGAAAATCAAATATTGAAGGCGCAATATTTTTTTTCAGCACACGTTTCCCATTCTCTTGACACTCAAAATCTTCTAATTTAAAATGTTTACTGCAGATTCGACTATGTTTACAAGGTGTAATTTGTAAACACTTAGTTGCTATTGCCCATTTTTTACATAAAATTTCATCATTTAAAGGGAATCTGTGAAAAGAAGTTGAACTATTTTTATCAAATCTGCTTTTACAGTTGTAAACTGAACAATTAATAACCTTGGTTATTATTTGCTACTCTTAAAAATAAAAAAAAAAATGTTTTCAAAAATATATCTTTCTTGTTTTATAAATATATACAAATACACACTCACACACGTTAGCCCAGACTTTATCATATATGATATCATTTGAATATATATATATATATATATATATACATATATATATATATATATATATATATATATATATATATATATATATATATATATATATATATATATATATATATATATATATATATATATATATATATATATATATATATATACATATTTATATTGTTTTCCGAAGGTTCAAAGTCTTTTTACTTTAAACTAAAATTACCAGCTTAGCAGTTATTTTTTACAATAGCAAATTAAAAGTAACTGACGTTACTTTTACCCTACATTTATAAAATTATCCAATACTAAAGCATCTCACAATATCATTCCAACTTGACTAACTTTTAAACCCATTTTCTGATTTAACTGACACAAATATTTTTTTTTTTGATTTTAATTTTGATTTTCGACTTTTCGTAATATCTGTTAACCAATCCATCTGATTGTTGTTGGCAAAACAAGTTATTAGCCCATTACATGCTGGTTGGCAAAAAAATGTGCTTCACTTTTTTCGGAAGTTAGACATCTAGCTAATATATATCATTGGGTACTAAGGAGTCCTTAATGCAAGGCGGGGAAAAGGGGTGGGTTGGGGAAGGGGTACAAAAGAAGGGAGGATAGGAAGTCCAGTCTAATCCAGATCTAATAAACCGTGGGCTTTTAATAATTTTAGTCCAGATTTAATCAACCGTGAGGTTTTAATAAAAAAGGAGGGGGTAATTTTTTTATGTTAAAATATAAGTATTTTTTATAAAAAATTTTATATTATAAATCTTAACTTATATATTTTTATATACAAAACACGCAAAAAACTATTTAATTCTAGCGTGGCTTGCAGTCAAATTTAATATTTTTTGTTTTCATCACTCACTCAAAGAAATATTTTCCAATTTGTAAGGCCGATTTTCACTCCTTTTTTTTTTTTTTTTAAGTTTTTGTTGATAACAAGTAAAAATTCCTAAATGGGGAGGAGGGGGTCTTAATAAACTTGGGGTGGATAAGAAAGTTTTCCAAAAGTAAATAAACGCCCCCTACCTTTTTTATTAAGGGGTTGAGAGTAAGCTGTAGCAAACTTTAGTAAGGTATTAAGATCATTAATAAAATTAAGAAAGAGCATTGGTCCTTAATACAGAGCGTTGTAGAACTCCATTTTTTGATTTTATTTATTCATATTCCATCCCATTAATAGAAACAAATTGTGTTTTAATTTAAACATAAAAGGAAACGATTGGTGTTTTGTGCGTCTGAAACCTTTTTACAGTTTTTTGATTAGAATGGAATCCTCAACTGTATCAAAGGTATTCCGGAAATCAACAAAAACACCATGCAAACAGTTTGTTGTCAAAAGTCACAACATGCAAACAGTTTGTTGTCAAAAGCTATTCTAATTTTTTCAGTTATATCAAATAGTGCATGATTTGTTGAATGACTTGTTGAATGATAATCTAATCCCATTTTGATTTTTATAAAAACACTTAAATTTATCCAAAAGGTTAAAGATTCTATTACGCATAGCTTTCATGAAAACTTTTCTAAAACTTGGTAGAAAAGAAATTTGATGATAATTTAAGTACCCTAAAAATATCTGGGAAAACTCAGTTTCCAAATGAGCTATTTTTCTTTAATGATAATGAGCTTTTTATCATTGGATAATGGAATATATATATATATATATATATATATATATATATATATATATATATATATATATATATATATATATATATATATATATATATATATATGTATGTATGTATATATATATAGGGGAGATGGGGGCGCATTGATCGTCGTTGCAGTATTTTGAAAACTGCAAACAACTCGATCTAGATATAAAAACTTATTAATTACTAAAGTAAACTAGAACAATCTGTCTTTAAGTAAAAATTAATGTTTTAATAAAAAACATTATTTATATACATATCATTACAACCTAATACAAACCAGTGTATAAAGTTTGCATTAGAAGAATAACCACAATTCTATCTATGAAAATAAGCCCGTTATATACTACTAACATATATATGTGTTAAGTTTTACAAAACTTGAAGCTTATAAAGTCTATAAGAACACAGTATTTTAAGTTTACAAAGAAAATACAAGATTCATACAAGACTTTTATTAGAACTATAGTTTACAAGATTATTTTTTTATATTATCATTCTTTATCAAAGTCAAGTCGTGATGCTACTTTTACATTACATTGTTTTTTGTTCCTAAGCAAGTAGTTTTTAACTTTTCCCCCTTTTTTAATTTTTTGCGATGAGTTTCTTTTGTTGGTTGATTTGTTTTAGGGTTTTCTTTTCTTTTGACAAACGAATTTCATTTCTGATTGGAGTATCAGTCAAAATCCTTGTTTTTAATTGCCTACTTTTAACACTTCTTTTTTGAGCAGGTGCTTTCGGGTAAGGTTTCAAAACA
The DNA here is from genome assembly GCF_022113875.1 of Hydra vulgaris. Taxonomy (NCBI): domain Eukaryota; kingdom Metazoa; phylum Cnidaria; class Hydrozoa; order Anthoathecata; family Hydridae; genus Hydra; species Hydra vulgaris. The sequence goes on along the minus strand of NC_061170.1, from coordinate 41,657,222 downwards.
TCAGGTGAGAGTAATGAAGCAATTCTTGGTGACACTTTGTTCGAAAAACTTGTTTCATGATGTACTACAGGCATTTCAGGCTCCATGCCATCAACATGTGCTACAGTTACTTCAGGTTCCACAAGAATTATGTTTACTACATTTGGAGCAGCACGATCTCTAACTGATGATGGTAAATATTCATGATCTTAAAAAATTTCTGGATTAAATGGCTCAATGCCAGCAACTTGAAATCCTCTCTGTATATTAGTTGGGGAGAAAGCTTTTGTATATGGTTCGCGAACTATTGAAACAATATCATAAATGGTCATAGGTCTTGGATTTGTGCCCATCTAATTATCACACGCAGTATTGTAAAACCTTTTCAATAGTCCAAAAACAGTTCTATCCAATGGTTGCAATTAATGGGTACAATGGGGAGGAAAACTTAGCATTGTAATTCCATGTTGAATTGCAAGATCTAAAGCTCTAACAAAAATATGACTTTTATGGCTGTCCAGAAGTAACAAAACTGGAGATTCATGAGAACAGTTTGAATACCTCACAAAATGTTTTATCCATTCTATAAAAATGTCTGAATTCATCCAACCAGAAGGATTTGCAAATCCCACGCATCCAGGAGGACTTTCCTTTATTATGTAATTATGAAATTTGACCCTAGGAAAAACAAATAGTGGAGGAATATAGTTTCCAATTGCATTTGAAGCACAACATACAGTTACTAATGTTCCTCGTTCTGCAGATGTTATTCTTCCGACTTGTTTACTTTCTTTACCTGCTAACACTATTACTGCCTTTTGTACTGTTGGTAAACCAGTTTCATCAACATTATATATGCAATAAGGATCAAACTTATATCGATTTCTTACTGTTTTTAGACTTTGGAAAAATTCTCCAACAGTGTGTCGATTAAAGACAGTCGATCGAGCAAAGCTAGTTGCTTCAGGTGTTTGTAAAGACAACTCTGGTTATCTTTTCATAAAACCTTGCAACCAATCAATCCCTGCAATTTTGTTCTTGATCCATGATGAAGGGCAAATCTTATTATTTTTTACAGCAAACTCGTATGCCAATAATCGTGTTGACTTAGTTGAAAATCCATAGTTTATTTTTGATGCAAGTAGTAAATAACTTGACAAACTTTTTTCATCTTTTGCAGTAAAAACTTGTTTATTGCTGTAACTAGGCTAAAAAGATTCATTTGGGTTGAGCTTCTTTTTATTACAATATTTTTTTAAGGTCATTCAATTTATGCTAAACTTGCGAGCTACAACATTCACTGGTCTGCCCTCTAAAACCTTATTATTATCACATGATATAGCAACTATGTTTTGTTTTTTTTCTATACCTAACCATTTAAAGATCTGAAAATTTAAAAAAAAAATAAAATGATTGTTTAAAAAAAATATTTTATATAATAATATTATGTTAATATTAATAATAGGGTTGAGATCCGGAGATTGAGGCGGCCAATCCATCACCGATAGGTGGTTGCCTTGAAACCACTGCTTGACTACTTTTGCAGTGTGTTTTGGATTGTTGTCTTGTTGAAAAACCCATTTTATTGGCATATTCCTTTCACCATGAAGTAACATAACATCTTTTAGGATATGTATCACACTTATTATCTATATTTTTCATTATACTATGACGTAGGTTTTCACACCATTCATGTTTTTTATTTGGCCGACAAATAAAATTGTTTGTTTTTACTATATATTAAATAATTTTTGTATTTAACAGTTTTATACTTGAAAATGATTATTGTATAATCAAAATTTGATATTGTATAATCATATTGTTAAAACTGAAAAAATTGTTATATATATATATATATATATATATATATATATATATATATATATATATATATATATACATATATATATATATATATATATATATATATATGTATATATACATATATATATGTATATATATATATATATGTATATATATATATATATATATATATATATATATATATATATATATATATATATATATATATATATATATAGTAAGTCATACTGAAATAGGTAGTTGTGAGGGCTTCAGTATCATACATATATGTCTGTACATATTTATATAAATATATGTGTACATATTTAAATATCATTTAAATAAGGGTTTACCTTGGCCAATTATCTTCTGTTGAGCATATATATAGTGTTATAGCTGCACTTAAAATGTTGTCAAAACTTGAATTATCATTAGTCCAATCCCTTTTATTTACCTGCACAAAAAAATAAATATAGCATGATTCATAGATTTTATTAATTTTTATTTTTTTTACTTAATCATCTAGCGTATGTATCTTAAATTTTACTCATTCATCTAATAATTTTATCCAGGGTTGATAGGTGTAAACCAAATGTTTTAAACCATGGTTTAAACCAATCGAAAAAATATCAATTTAAACCAAACTAATTTTTTCTTAAACAACTTTAAATATTCAGGAAATATTCAAAGTAAACCAGCGTTGTGTTTTATCCAAAGACAATGAGTTGATTCAAAATAGTGTCTTGTTGTAAAAGACATTTCTTTAAATACTTTTGCGGCAAATTTTCTATATATAATAATATATTATATTTATCTATATGCAATATAATAAAATATATATCTATATATAATATAAAATATTATGTATATATTCAAATAATTATTGTCTATATATAATATAGACAATAATTAGTGTAATAATTAGAATAATATATCATGAAGACTAATTATTTGAATCAAGCATTTACTATGCGTATTTACTATTACTTTAATTTTGATTTAAATATTAGTTATTAAATATTAGTTATTATTAAGAATTAGTTCATTTAACTTTTACTAAAGTTTAATAATTTTTACAGTGCTTTAAGATGCCTTTTAAATATAAAAAAGATATTTACAGTAAACCTAATGATTGAATATATATATATATATATATATATATATATATATATATATATATATATATATATTTTTATAAATATATTTATATAAATATTTATATAATAAAAGTTGCGTACATTAAATAAGTTACATTTACTATAGATATTTTAAACATTTAAGACATTAATATTTAAGTTCAATAATAAATAAAATTTAATAAAACTTTTATGAAGTTATTGTAACCATTGTTTTATATCTTACACAATTGACAAGAGAAGCAATAGAATATTCTTTATAATAAAAGCAATAAAGCATAAAGAAAAAAAAATAAAGCAATAATAATCTGTAATACATCAATTTGGATGCTAAGTAAAAAGTGAACAGTAAAAAGTTTTGTGACTGAAAATGCAGCTAATTTAAAATCAGTGTGACAAGTATCTTCATCTGAAGAAGGTATCTGGATAATTACTTATGAGTGTGCTGCTCATATGCTAAATCTCTTAGCAAATGATCCTAACATTGAAAATGTGAGCAAGCATGTTACACAGATAATAAAATATATACAAAATAATCATCAAGCTGGATCAAATTTGATAAAAGCTATTTGTATAGTGTATCTATTTAAAAAAATGTATCACTAATAGAATGGGGGAAATCTCTATAACCTTTGGACTGCAACATTTTCATGAATATTGAAGGTTTGTTAAATGTACCATCTTCTAGTGCTGGACATGAAAAACTTACTTCAACTTTTGGGCTTGTTTATTCCAAGTTAGGAAACAAGATTGGAGTAAAAAAAGCAGCAAAGCTTATTTTTATATATAGAACATTAAATAATGATGTATTGGTTGATGAATTACAGCAGAAATTTTAATAGAAAATATAATTTACTTAAGTAAAACGGCTTTTTTTAATTGAAAAAGTTGACTAAACACGACTTATTTTTTTAAAAAAAAAAAGAGTTTAAACCAAAAAAAACCATTTTTTTTTTTAAAAAAAAAAAAAGGTTTTTTTGCGACTCTGATTTTATCTTAAGCTTAACTTAATCATCTAACTGTTTTATCTTAAGTTTTACTTAATCATCCAATGTATTTATCTTAAGTTTTAATCATCTAATGATTGATCTTGATTGAAATCTTGCACTGTGGAAGACAAAAGGTTAAGAAAGTTTTTGGTACAATAGTTTTTGGAATAATCAAATTATTAAGCTTTATTATTTATTTTTCCCTGCACCCTTTACAGTTGCATGAAATATTATTTTAAAGTAAAATTATCCAAATAAAAATAAAATGTTTAAATTGATATTAGATTGCTGATAAATAAACTGAAAAAAACACTTCAAAAAAAAAATTTACCTTTTTTATAGTTTTTATTATGTTGTCAGTTTCAGAATTTGAAAACTCATAATAACTGCCTCTAAATTAAAAACAAAGAAATAGAAAACTATTTTTTTTTTTAATAAAACAACAATTAAAAAAAATGTTGATAAAATTATTTACTTGCAATCTACTTCATTACTTTTACTTGAGTCAGTACAATGGTAAAGTTTTCCCTGAAATTTAAATTCATGCAAGAATTTAAAGATGTATATATGCATATATAAATATATATATATATATATATATATATATATATATATATATATATATATATATATATATATATATATATACATATATATATATATATATATATATATATATATATATATATATATTTATATATGCATATATATTTATATATACATATATATATATATATATATATATATATATATATATATATATATATATATATATAAATATATATATATATACATATATATATATGCATATATATATGTATATATATGCATATATATATATATATATATATATATATATATATATATATATATATATATATATATATATATATATATATATATATATATATATATACGTTTATACGTATATATATATAATTGATAAAATACAAATCATAGATTGTCAGATTACAGTTAGTTTTTGTGAAGCTCATATTGCAATTTTTACTAAGGAAGGCTGCGAGCTGTATTAACATTAGAGCTTATTGAGGCTCGTTTTAAAGCTGTTGAAAGTTGAAGAATTGATTACTTTATCTGGTAGCATGTTCCATGCATTGACAATGTGATTGTTAAAAAAGTGAAAGATGAAGTCTTTCTCTGTGATTTGCTCTTGGTGGAATTGTGATAAGGAAAAAGTGCTAGTTGACTATGTCAATGTTATTAACAAATTTGTTTTTTTTGGATGAGGTCACCTCATTTGCGACGTTCAACTAGAGTAGACAGGCCAAGTTGTAAACATCTAGACTTGTAGTCTAACTTTTTCAGTTTATCTGGTATTTTTGTGGCTCTGCGCTGTATTAGCTTAATAGTTTGTTCATCCTTCACCAAATGAGGTTTCCAAGCTGGAATCGCAAACACAAGTAAAGGACGGATGTAGGTGGAGTAGAGTTGTTTCCATAAAGAAACATCACGTGATTGGAAAGAGTGTTTTAGGATGCCTTGCATTTTATTTGCTTTACATGAAGCAATGATGGATTGGGTTTTTACTTTAAAGTCATTAGTAATTTGAATTCCCAAGTCACGCTCAGAGGTGGTTGCTTCCAATGTAGTTCGAGTCGTTATTTAACAAGGGCATATATCCTCCATTGAGTACTTGAAATGAGTTAAATTTTTTGGCTAAAGTGGATGACCTTGCATTTCTTTGCATTTAGCTCCATGAGCCAAGACTTAGTCTAATGAACAATTTGGTCAATATCTGATTGGAGTTGAAGTTGAGCAGCAAGTGAGTTGACAATGCTCAGGATTTTAGTGTCATCAGTGAAGATCTTACAAATATTTTCTTTGCTTATTACATCCGGCAGATTGTTGAAGAAAATGACAAATAAAATTGGACCCAAGACTGATCCTTGTGGAACCCCACTTGTCACAGGTAACCAATTCGATTAAGTGTCACTAAGGATGACTCGTTGAGACCTGTTAAGTAGAAAAGCTTTTATCCAATTAAGAAGATTATCTTTAATTCCGTACATTTTTAGTTTGTAAAGCGTTCGTTAATGTGGTACTTTGTCAAATGCTTTGGCAAAATCCAAGAATATGACGTCAACTGGTAGTTTTATGGCCATATTTCCAGTCAAGAAGTTCATTGTTTCAAGGAGATTTGTAATGCATGCTTTTTTTTCTAAAAAGCCATGTTGACTATTTGATAGAAGAGTGTTTGATGCTGCTTGATTGCCTTCTCAACTAGTTTCTCCATTATTTTACATGGAATCGAGGTGAGAGATATTAATTTAGATACATCTAGTGATGAGAGTTCCATTAGAGTGGTCTGAGTGTCAAAAGTTATGTTGTTGAGGATTGTGTTAGTTCTACAATGAAAATGGGGAAGATTGTTATTGAATGGCTCTTTGCTAAAAACTGCTTGAAATTGATTGTTAAGTGAGTTAGCTATTTTAATTTTGTCAGAGGTAATGATTTCACTGGAACTGGTAATTTTCATAGACGAGATCTGATTTATTACAGAGGGCTTACTATTTATGTATGAAAATAGTCTTTTAGGGTTGTGCTTATCATTATTGCAAGAGTAAATTTGATAGATTTCAGAGAAGAACAACTTAATTTTTTAACGAACTTTCTAGTTTCTCTATATTCCTTAACCAGGGATGTGATTTTCCATTTTGAAATGATGCTACGAGCCCACAGCAATTTTTTAACACAAATCAGGGATAAAAGTTCTTTTGTCATCCATGGTTGTTAACTTGGGGATGGTTTGTTCGGCATACAAGGGATGAATTGAAGACAACATTCATTGTATTTGTTTAGCCAAATTTGGTAATATTGTTCTACATTTAAGTCTTTGAAAATAGATGACCCGTCAACCTTATTGAACTATTTGTTGATTTTTTCGTAACTACCAATTTTGTAAATAAATTTAGAGCTGTTGAGATGCAATAACTTTCCGGTGGAAGCCAGTTTGTATTGTCAGGTGATAGAGCAATGATATTGATTAGACAAACCAAGTGGAGGATCGATGTTGATTTCGTTAGTACGATATGGAGAGTTATGAGATCAAGAGTGTTTGTCATAGGGCGATTAGCAGGTTTGAAAGTAAGGACAGTGACGATTTGGTGAAGATGACAATCTTGAAGAAGAGAGACAAATGAAGAACTGAGACTAATTTTACTAGAGGAAAAAACTGAATCAGAAGTCCAAGTAATCTCTAGGAAATTGAAATCACCAGCAATGATCATACCATTGTATTTTTTGGTTGATACTGATGTTTCGGCATGGAAAATAGCACTTGAAATCTCAGAATACAAGAAGATAGAGGTCTATAAATGCAGCCTAAAAGCAAAGTTTTATTCAGAAGCTTTAGTTCAAACCATAAGTTCTGAATAGTAACAAATAAAATTTTTGTGTAGTAGGGATTTCTGTAGTTGTTTTGAAATGATTTTATTGTTTGTGTATATAGCTACACCTCCTCCGATTTGGTTCAGACGGTCTGAAGGATAGAGGTTGTAGTTTGGAAGAAAGGGAGTTGATTGGTCGTTAAACCATGTCTCGGTTACAAAAATAATGTCAAAGGAGTTGTTTTCTGCACGTAAGGAGAGTTCAATGAGTTTTATTGGATTGAGGGAGGTTGCATTAGTGTAGAAGCACGAAAGATTAGATAATTTAGTGGAAGAACTGGCCTTGTTTAAAAATGTTGAACTAGTAAGATGCTGAGAGCAATTGAATGGCCTCAGCTACTGATTTCCATTTGAGGTATGGGTTCCTCTCTCTTCTACTGATGTTAACTGTTTTGGATGTGTCAATGCATTTAATTTTATTGCTGCGGATGACAATTGGAAAGGGTTTGTAGCACGCTTTTTGTACAAGTTGTTGAATGTTTCTTGTTCAAGAGGTGTACGGTCTGGACGAATATAGACAGATTTTAATTCATCTATTGAATTAAAATCTGTCTATATTCGTCCAGACCAAAAACAGGCAATTTGTTTTGCATTATATAAGAGATCATTGCAGTGCTCATTGGAGTCAAACTCAATGATAATCAATTCATTTGGTTCAGCTGCTATTATAGTTAAACTGATGGTGTTAAACTTTTTTGAGAAATGCCTAACAACTTTAAAAGCAACATTATAATTAAGCTTTTTGAGCATAATTTAAACTGGAATTAGCCTCTAATTATTGCCAGAGGATTTTGGAAGACCAACAACTATAGCTCTTTTAAATTTCGTTTCTTTAATTTTGGCATTTTCCTTGACTGCTGTGATAATTGCTTTATTGGCTTCTGAACCGTGCTTGACTGCACTTGCCCAGTTGAGATTTGAGGTCAAACTTGTAGGTGCTAACTCTGGTTGTTGAGAGTGATATGCTTTTAGAGTAATGATTTCATTTTAAAGAGCAGATATGCTGGTGAGAAGTATGCTGACTGTGGCTATTGGTTTTGATATCGTAGCATCAAGCTTTTGAGAAGTAGCTGAATGATTACCTTGACCTAACCTTGGCCAGTTGGCTGCTAGAGCTGCAAGTTGGTTGGATGTATAAGGTGTGCTCATTATCACCAATGATTTACAAATTGCTCAATCTGATATTTTGTATTTGATAAAAGCGCTACCACTCTGAATAACAGTGGATTATCTTAATCAAGAACTTTTTGAACTTTCTTTATTTTTTTATTCTCTCTCTCTCTCTCTCTCTCTATATATATATATATATATATATATATATATATATATATATATATATATATATATATATATATATATATATATATATATATATATATATATATATATATGGCACTTTGTGGTTGCATGACAGTTGAGTCTTTTTTTTTCCATATTATTATAGAACTTAAATATACTCCACATAAATTTGAAAAATTTTGTAGATTTACTCTCAAATTAACTTTTGAGGTTGTGCAATTATAAATATAATGTAATCAAAGTGGACATGGCATAATATTTTTTGTTGCTAAAGTTGTTTTGTAGCAACTGATGATTGTTTATGGCGTGAAACTCTGAGTCATCTTACTGTATAATCAATTGTTATTATTTAATAATTTGCTCTCCTCCCTATCACACACACACACACACACACACACACACACACACACACACACACACACACACACACAACACAACACAACACAACACAACACAACACACAACACAACACAACACAACACATACACACACACAAATTTACCTGAAAAAGCTGCACTCCAATACAAGCAAAGATAAACAACATCAGAAGTGTAATAATCAAAACAAATGCATCATTTTTTAATGAGTAAACCATGCATTGAAAAACAATCTACAATTAAAAATAACAACATATAAACAAATAATCTAAAATAAATACTTTTTAAATGAAAAAAAATGTTTTGAAGTATTTGTTATGTTTATACTTTAAATACTATTTAAATATAGATGTAACTTTTAGTACATATAAAGATTTTCTTGAAGAGGATTTGAGATTTTTTGGTGTTTGAGGAAGTTTACTTATAAATATGATGCAAAAAAATAAAAAACTTTAGTTACTCTTAATTATAAAAATGCTTAAAAAAAATTCTATTACACAGTACAAAATATTCTAGTACACAGCTTCCAAATTGGATTTCATAAAAACAAGTCAATAGAACTAACAACCGCTTACTATTTTAATTTTTTTGTGAGCTTAATTTCCACAATATTTTATAAAACATTCTTTTTTGAGGATAAACATACAATAGTTAGTAGGTTGCATTATTTCTGGAATTTAGCTTAAAACACCATTCTCATTTGGCTTTATATAAAAAAGTTTTGTATAATCAAAGTTACAGAATATACAAAAACAAAGTAACAAATGCACAATACAATAAAATAGAAAATCATCTGTAATAAAAAAAATAAAAAAAGTAAAAAATATAAACAACTTTTAGTTTCTTTACTTTTTGGATAGCTTTAATTGGTCGCAGCAATGTAAAATACCGCAGAAATGCTGAGGCTGAACTAGTTGATTTGTCATTTTGTAATGTGATTGAGCTAGAAATAAAAAAAATATAAAGTTTTAAATTTGTTGATAGCAATAGAATATCATTAATTAAATAGCAGAGTATCATAAATAAATAAATTATAATAATAACAAAAATAACATTATTTTTGTTATGATTATTATTACTGATATAATTAAAATGATTATTATTATTAATATTAATTACTATTAAACAATAGTGAATAATATGTTTAAAAATATGTTGATAAGTTTTTTATATTTTATTGATCAAAAAATTCACACAATAAATTTAAATTATTTTTTTAACCATAAATTATCAAAAAAAAAAAAATTTTTTTTTATTGTATTCAAAACAATTTTAAAAAAATTTCTTAGCATTGCATGCTCTTAACAATATTTGCTACTCGCTGAATGTAAACACTAATATATTTATTCATGTGTAATGAACAACATATAAATTAATAAACAAAAAATATATTTATTAATGTGTTTTTTAAATCAGATATTTTCTTAAATTTTAGAAAAACCTTTTTTTAAAAAAATGAAAATATATACTATCATTTATTGAGAAATTTTGATAAATTACACTCAACTTTTCCAACCTTTTTTTTTTGCTTTTTTTTATATGCATGTTTTTTTTAGTTGTCTATAGTCAAGCAACTTTAATTAATCATAGTAAAAAATTTAGTATAAGAAAGTCATATTTATTATTCGAGCTCACAAAAAAACAACTGAGTTTTAGGTCTCCAAACAAGCCATAAAACTCAGTTTAATAATTCTGAGCCCAACTGGTTACTCTGATTAGTTTAAATTTAAACATTTTATCTTCAGATTGTTGAAGAAATTAACATATTTGTCACATGATTGGTTTGGACCAATAGTTAGAAGCTTATCAATTTACCTATGTTTTAACATCAAATTTGAATACCATTAATTTTATTCTCAAATAGTTAACTTTGTGACTCATTTTTTAAGCAACCCTAATCTCATACCTTCATTCTTTGATTTATGATATGATTGACCATGATATGATTGACACTAAAAATTAATTCTATAATTCTATTTCTTACTACGATCTTTAGATTGCTTTCCACAATTTTTTTTGTATTGGTCCTTGCCAATGTCTTTCAAGTTTTGATTGAAAATTGCACCTAGGACATAACCTGGATTTTTGTAAACATTAAAATCTTTTTAATTCTTGCTGGTTTCAAACCTCAATCTCATGGTTTCAAGCCTCAATCTATTGATTTTCTCCTTCTTATGCAGCTGCTATTTTATAACTACTTCTTCAATTTTTTTCACAAATACAACTCTTTTTAGAACCCTATAAAAAAAATGGCACGAAAAAAGATATTGTGTCATATATAGTTCTTTCAGATTAATAATTCTCTTATTTCTCAAAAGATAATACATTTGAGTCTAAAAGCCATTTTTTGGAAAATCTTGAGAATTGTTATTACCAAAGATCCAACACTCCATCTCCCATATGTGGATCTGATCTTATTACCTTTTACAACAATAAAGCAAAACTATTTTTAAAAACTTTTTATCTAACTCTTGAATCTAATGACTACACTCTTGCTGTCATTACACAAAAAAATTGTTGTGAGAGATCCAAGTTATTACGGTTTCTGAAGCTCATAATATTTTCACTCTTTTACAGCTTGTAGTCCTGACAACATTTTTATCATAGCGCTACATAGTGTTACAAAGGTATTCTCCAAAATAATAATCTTATTATCTCTTCAATACTCAATATTATTCTATTATCTAACAAATACTACAAAAAATATTTTTAAAGTACACAATAAAAATTAAAAAAAAACATACAAAATTACTGATGACAAATTACACACAAAAATCAAAGCATCAAGTTTATTCCATGGATTGCGTATATAAGCTCCTTTGTGTAAAATAAATCCATCGTCTATTACCTAAAAATATTTATAATAATTTACAATAGCTTTGCTATTTTTAAACAGCTTTAATAAATGATCGAAATATTCATGAAACATCTAAATAGTCAAAAAAGTTATGCAACAAATAAATTGTCTTAAATCTTTCAATCATCAACATGTCTAAATTCCTTCAAAATTAACAAACATAATGATTAAAACAGATCAAGCAAACGGATTAACTCTTCATTATGTATCATATATAGATTAATTATTATGCAATATTTAACTATACAAATAATGTTCTCTGCAACTTATGAACAGATTTTTCTAAATGCTATTGTTTTATCAAAATTTATAACTTATTCAATTTATAATTTATTAAATTCAGCTGTAGCACAGTAATTAGAGTTCTAGCTCAGAATCAAGACCCAAGTGGTTCTAGGTTTGTTGCAGACTCTGACCAGATAAGCAAGATTGGTTAGGAAAGCAGTTTTCTCCAATCGACAAGGGCTTTCACGCTCTTGCAGTTTTGCGGTCGCCCACACACCTGCCAATACTTCGGTTGGCGTTTTTTAAAGCGCTTGCCCAAAGATTTCAAGTGTGTTTGTAAATTGCAACAAATCTTTTTTCTTAATCAAATTCTAATTAAAAAGGTATAAAAAACAAACATCTTTTAAAATCACACACGACAGACAAATAATAACTGTCTGGCCAGCACTTTTGTATGTACTGTCAGTAAATTTCAAACAGAGACTGGGAAGGAGCAATGAAGTTCCTAGTCAAATGCTCTTCTGGTGAGCTTTTTGATGTAGTATGATGCTGAGTATGACTAAAGTAAAAAAAAATATGACTCGAATAGCTGTGTTCTCTGCAAATATAGAAGCATTAACAGAATGATTTCAGGAAATAAGTTCCAAGAATGAAACCTTATGTTATCCCAGAAATACTGAAAATAAAAATAGTTGTCCATCAAATAAAACTTTAATACTGCAATTTGAAGGCTTAAAAACTTACAGAGATACACTATATAAAATAAGCTTATAAAAACGAAAAACATGCCAAACTTTATCAAAAATCCATGATATGTTGGAATTGATAAACCTTGCCTTTTAACTTTCATCTAATACAAAATAAAACCTATTAATACTGTTATAAAGCAGCAGTGGAATGAGAGAATACAGATCAGCATTGATTGTAAGAGACCAAACAATTGTTGGGATCATAATAAATTTTTAAAAGCTTGTTTATCAAAGGCTTATTTTGGCTTTTGTTTATTAAAGACTTTAATCAACAATCAAAAAGTACAAAAACTTATTAGGAAACAGTTAAAATGATTAAACCCATTTTCAGAGAAACTACAGATGTAATTTTCCAGCATGCACAAAAACAAGATTCAGTTCAGCACATCTTTACTAGATTTTGTTAGATAATGACAAAAATGTTGTGAAGACCATAAGCTATAAAAAAATTTAAGTGAAAATAAAATTTAGCTGCAGAAGCTAGAATAATTAGAATGTAACAAAAATCTGTTTCTCTGGAATGATAGGAAAAGTGTGGTCATTAGAGCTTCAAGAAAAAAAATGTTCTTTGCAAATGTATCTGCCTTATCTTTGAGAGAAGTAACAATATCATACATTTATGATAAATGAAATTTTTAACATGCTTTTGGTAATGAAATTACATAAGATTATACAAAAGCACCTTTAACAAAAATGAAGCAACTGACCTCAAATTAATTATGCAAAGAGCAAAAAGGTTTGGTAAATTTTGCAAAAGGGAAGATTATTATGGATATAAAATTTCTTTAAACATCACGTTTGTAAAAGATTCATAGAAAAAAACAATTTCAATAGAATAAAACAATTAAACAACTTGTAGTAGTATTTATTGGTAGTATTTGACAAAGTAATAACCTATAGAATTTGCATCATTCTTGTACATCAACCCAAAGCTATAACAAAAGACTTGTTGTGGCTTCAATAATTCAAACTAAATGTACAATGTGGTACTGTTAATACTCTGATTGGTAAAGTCCACTAGTCTGAAAACTTACAGGGCTTTGGATGTGATATTTCTTGACTAATTGACTTCGAAAAGTGCTAACTCATTTCAATTGAGTCACAAAGCAGTAAAAATTCTTAAACAAGAGGTACTCCTTATGGAAGTAAAAAGAGTTAAAATTGAGTAAATTAAAACTTGCAAATTAATGATATGGGTTAGGAATAAAAATCATTTTTTCCCAATATTTTTGTTTTAGTAGTATTAATACTAGTTCCAATTCCTATTTAGGGATTGGAACCTTTATTGAGAAAACAGTAACAAAAATTTCTGAGTTTTTTACTATTATTCTTCAAATTTTAAAATATATATATAATAATAGCTTCTAAAAATAAACCTAAAAACAAATTTATTTGAATATTGATCTATCAACTAATCCATACTTATGTTTATCTTTTATGGATTTCTTGTGGTCATCAGGTTTCATAACTTATTTATTGTAAGTTATACATATACTTATTGTTTTAGAAGTTTTTAGACTTTTAAGGACTTTTTTTTTTTTTTTTTTAACACTTTATCACACTTTGCATTTGTGATTTTTTATTACTCAACCCTGGGAATTAGGAAAAACCAGGTCAGCAATTTTTTGCGCACTATAAACCAAAATTTTTTTTTGGCAACCTTTTGCCAACCACTGTTAGAGGTTGGCAAAAGGTTGGCAAAAAAATTTTGACACTAAGTTATTATTATTACCACCCACTTCAGCTTGGCAGTTAGGTCAGCATTGCCAAATGCCAAACTAAATTCCAAGGGCTGATAACCCCATTTGATAACCTTTAAGAAAATGATTTCATGCATTTATGATTACAAATAATAAACTATAAATTTCATGGGATTTTTTTAAAATTTCATTTTAAACTAATTATTAAGATCGATAAAACCAAAATCTTTAAAATTAAATGATTTAATGAGTAAAAATGAGGAGCATAGGTATTTTGTCTCCAAAGTTGCTGTTGCGCAACTGTGGAGATAAAACACATATGCTCCTCATTTATGGTAACTGTCTTATCATTTTTGTTTTCTAATTTTAACATTTGCTTTTTATTGCACTAGGTATAATACAACTTCCTATAAAACAATTTTGTTGTCAAGTTAGCACTGGCTTCATCTGTTTTGTAATCTTTATGGTTAAATATGAGGCAAACTTCAATTACTTTTATTGCTATTAATGTAGGAGAAAGATGGGCACCATAAAATATCTTAATTGTGGAGGCATTTTTTAAGTTGTATATGGTAAAATAGTTACTAATAGAGCTATGTTTTGAAAAAAAAATTATATTATTTGATCCATTAGGCATGCAAGGGGTTGAAATGTGTGCTTTTTTGATGACAAAGTAATTTATTAGTTTTTAAAGTTGATAAGTTTTAAGGTATCTTATTCAATGTGTCTATTGGTAATATTATTTTGTAAACTACAGTCCATAGGCTCTTTACATTAAACAGAGTTTATGAAAAAACAAGTTGATACTAAAACAAAAAATGATTATTTTCTATTAACAAGAATGAAGTAACATGATAAAGTATTTTTGGGATACCCTAAAACTGTAAAATAGTACTCCATTGTGTCATTAAAAATTCTAAAAACCAATTCTTTTAATACTTACAGTCAATTTTCAAGAGATTTATGTAAATATATTACTAGGAGATCCAATTTCGATTCAAAACAATTTATTGACGCTTAAGGATGAGATTTAAAACAATTATTCTTCTGAAATGCGATTTGGACCATTGGATGCTTTATTTAGGTTATAATTATTAATTTGTTTACCTTTTAAATAAAAACCTGCCTTTTCTTTAAATTTTCCACTCTTCCCTAGATTAATTTTGAGATTTTTCTTTATAATAATGCACAATAAATTTTATATCTAACTTTATCTCTACAATAATGTAGAGTAAATGTTATTTAAGTTTTGAAACTTTGTTTAATACATAACATAACAGAAACTTTGTTTTGAAACTTAACTTTGGTATTGGATTTGGTATTTGGAAACTTAACTTTGGTAATTTGAAAATTAACTTTGGTTGGCATTGATGTTTTTCTTGCTAAATACTGAGATTTTCTATTACTATTATTCAGTCAATCAAAAGTTTGCATTAAACAGCCAATAAGCTAAAAAGAGAAACAAAATGGTGTTACAAAATGGTTAATGAAATCTGTTTTTAGAGAATTGATCATGCTAGATGGTAATCATATTTAAAATTTAAGTAATGTGGATTTACACGTAACAAATAAAAATATTTCGAAGACTAAAACATACCTTTAAGATTACTTCAATTCCAAATATAAATGTAAAAACATAATCACAATATTTTTTTGTCTAAAATAAAATTGCAACTAAAAGTAAAAATTAATGCCATTTATTACTGCATATATATATATATATATATATATATATATATATATATATATATATATATATATATATATATATATATATATATATATATATTGCAAAATGTTTTTGAATAATAATGTACAAAAAATTGTACATTATTATTCAAAATAATAATGTACAATTTTTTGTACATTATTATTTTGAATAATAATGTACAATTATTATTCAAATTGTTCATTTAACAGTAATCTGTATTATGAAAACAAATGTTTTATATCATAGATATATCTAAAATATTAAAATGAAAAAAATACAACTTTTGTTGGTACTTAGAGTTTCATGCCTGGTAGCAATCATCAGCCATATATTTTTTTAAACCAAGAAATTTTAAAAACCAATAAAAATACTAAGTAAAAATACAAATAAAGTAATGCAGTGGGATTTGACTTTAAAAATTGATTACATGATGCCCTAGTCTAATAGACTAGTGGACTTTACTCATGTTGACATTTTATTTTATATTTTTTATTTGATAAACTGTTTTCATTTTTTGAAATAATTTCATATTTTTCATTAAGGCATAACTCACACAATTTTGTTGTCACGTTATACATCACATCACACTTCACATCGTCTTATTATTTTCCAACTAAGCACTGAACTTTTATTATTATCTTTTAATTTCCAAAATTCTCTTGATAGTTCTGTATTGCTTTTATATTTGGGAATGTTGAATAATTTTAAATGGTTATCTCAGTATAAAGCTTGTTTCACTTATATCAATGTATGATTTTTTGATTGAAGGGTTATATGAAGTGATAGTTGCTTGATATACAATATTATTGGTCAAGCAGTTATTGAAACATGGGCAATTTTTTTTTATTAAGGCAGTTTCAGTTATTTTTATTGATGGTTTTATTCAAAAGAAATTTTTGTTTAGAATGTTGTGTAAAGATTTTACTGATTTCATGTTTGACATGCTTCAAACATTTCATGTTTGACATGTAACTGATGTTTACAGTGTTCTTGTTAAAATATTATGTAAATTGTGGTTATTAATAAAGTATATTGTAATCAAGTTTAAAAAGCATTTTATGGTAACATTTATACTAAAAAGAGGATTGTACCAGATTATTTTGAGTGTACAGTTTTTCTTTTGTTGTTATCTTAGGTTAGGTTGGTAGGAGAGATTGTGAGTTTCTTAGTGCTTCATCTTGTGATCTTAATGTTGATGGTTATGTTCCTTTAACTCGTAAAGACACCAATAGTCACATACTTGGTCTGGACATTTACAATTGTAAGAAGTCACACATTTGTCAGGAAACTAAATTTGAATCCACAGACTATTCTTTTATGTACTTTTGTTTAGCACCACTTCACTCAATTGCCTTTTTCTTTGTTCTACATAGCTCTCTTTTATCTCAAGACTGCACTCTTTTTGTTGTTATTTCTGATCAAATTGATCAAGCCCTCTCTCTTTATCCATCAGCCAATATCGTTGTTGTTGATGTGCTCATCAAACAGAATGACTTAGCTCTAGTGTCAGTGACTCTGCAGGCGTTGAAGTCCAAAACTTTTGCCTTTCTCAATCTCCAATTCAAATAGTCAACTTTCCAACTCACTTTCCTGACAACTTAAATCATTTACCTTCTCTACTCAACTTATGGCTTGTTTCTGATCCTAGTCAGTGCTCAATTTCTCCACATTTAACCTTAGGTACCTCTCATTCTTCTTCATCATCTGAATCCCTATATCATAATTAATTCCGTGACTTTCTTCGTGATGGCCCTTGGGTAGAAATCTTTTGTCTTCCTGCTAACAAATGTGTTTCTAACAAATCTTCTTGGATTCAGGCTATCATGGAACCTTTTATTCCCTTTTGACAATTCCAAGTCAAGCCTCACTCTTTTATATGGTTTTCCTTACATTGTGCTACTGCAATTTCAAATCGAAACCATAACTTCCATATATATCAGCAAAAGAATTCTCCTGAAAACAGATGTCTTTTTACTATTGTTAGAAATTGTTGTAAAAAGGTTTTGTCTAATGCCAAAGCCCGGTATTCTTTTACGAAATCTCATATTTTATCTCAAAAATTAGGCTCTCTTTACATTTGGAGAATCTTTAACAGTATCTATAATAAAGACAAATCTGTTATTCCGCTTCTCTTGTATGGTTCAGACTTTGTCACCTCACCTGAAGACAAAGCTGCATTGTTTTATAAAGACTTTTTATCAATCTCTTCTCTGGATTCAACTAATCACATCCAACCTGATAAAGCCAAAAAACCGGTTGATCTATTGCTTGACATTATTATCACAAAAAAAATTTATTTGAATTTATTACACAATCTTAGAGAATTAATGATTAGAGTCAAAAACCGTGTAGAAAAACCCATGGACATTAATTTAAAAATTTTTATAAATTTTTTATTGTATTATTAAACTTATTATATTTTTTTAAATTAAGTAATAAAAAATAGAAGCAATCTATGCTCAAGTTGATAGGGCCATCTACAGATATTGCAAACCTGAAATGGAACAGAAAAAACAAGTCAAACAGTGCGAGGCCATATTTGTAGATGTTAATTCGATATTTAATTTAAAAAATATAGACATTATAAAGGAATATAAAAATATAGACATTAAAGACAGAATCATTATAAAAATGTAGACATTATAGACAAAATCATCGAGTATCAATGACGTCACCTAAACTCAATGTGGTTAACATATAACTAAGTTAACTAGACAAACAATCATCAAGCGATTGCTAAATGTGTTTATACATATAATGTTAAAGCCGTAAAGTTATAAAGAGATTCGAACACTAGACGATCGGTTAATGGCAGTTTACATCTTAGTGCGGAAATGATACCATGCACTTGGCTACGTCGACGAGTTGTTAAAGCGTGTTTTGAATTTATTTAAATTGTCCTTTTAACACTTTACGCAAAGATTTTTTTTTCACAGGTTTTTTTAAAACTTGTTTACGCACATTTTATAATTAAAAAATTTTCTACTTGATTCAACGTAAAAAGCAAGATTAAAAGTTTCTAAATATAACTTGTTTGTCATAAAAATCTCTTATTTAACTTAACTTGTAAGGATTAATTATTTTTGAATAAAAGTAGCATTTTTTATAACAAAAATCAAATAGCAATTACAAAACTTGTAAATGGAAACATGTCTGAAAACATAGTTCCAATCGAAACAATCATTATTAAAGATGATCAGAAAATCTAATTTTTATCTGTCGATTAGGCCATGAATAATTTCATGGAAACACACGATAAAAAAACATAAGACGAAAAAATGATAAAAGAACAAACAAAATCAGGATCAATGGAAAAAACCACTCATTTTCAAGTCAATTCAAGTCATTTTCAAAAAAAGGTATTATAGTTATAAAAAAAATTATTATTTTTATCTTTAAAAAAATTATTTTTTACTCGTTTTTTTTTATTTTAGAAAAAGAGAATATACAAATTGAAAAAATATCGTAAAAAAAAAAAGTAATTATTTATATAAAAAAACTAAAAAAGATTATGATGACATAAAAAACAAACAGAATTGTAAATAAATGTTTTTTATCTTTTGTAAATAAATTTATTTTTTCTTTTTGTTTTTTAATGCTGCATTTTTTTTGTTTTCGATTAACGTAAGCTTCGTTTGACAATTTCCATCGTTTTACTTTTTTACCAACTCGTCCCAATTTACGATTAGATTCGTTATCTTTATATGCTTTTTTAGTTTTTCGTAAACATACTAATATATTTTTGCAATTCCTTGGCAACCCTCTACTTTCTGTTTGTGTATGTTGTGAGTTTGTGGTAGTACGTACAAAATCAATTGTTTATCTTAAGTAGTTTTTGATCTAGTATTATATGTTGATCTAGGTGTATATCTTAAGCGAGGCATTGTTTTTTTAATTTTGTTTTGTTGGTATATGTTCATAAAACAACATTTTTTTATTATTTATAGATTTAATTATATAAAATGAGTGAAAACGAATTAACAAATATCTTGTCATACTATCTTCAAGCCTATTGGCAGCAATTTGCTAATTATTTAAATATGCATAAGTATGTTATTGATGCTATTGACAACGATACAATAGAATTTATTTAAAAATATGTCGAGTAATTACGCTATTTTTTCAAGTTAATCCGGAAGGAAAATGGCTAAACGACAAAGAACAGAAAAATAATAGCTTTAATTTTAAACACAATCTTAGAGAATTAGTTATTAGAGTCAAGAACGGTGTAAAAAAACCTATGGACATTGATTACAATTTTTTTATATATTTTTTATTGTATTATTAAACTTATTGTATTTTTTAAAACTAACTAATAACAAAATGGAAGCAATCTATGCTCATGTTGGTAAAGCCATCTACAGATATTGCAAACCTGAAATGGAACAGAAAGAACAAGTCAAACCGTACGAGGGCATATTTGTAGATGGTAATTCGATCTTTAATTTATAAAATATAGACATTATAAATGAATATAAAAATATAGACATTATAGACAGAATCATTATAAAAATATAAACATTATAGACAGAATCATCGAGTATAAATGACGTCTGATGATCTACCCCTTTACCACTTTTAGAACCGTTCAGAAAAATTCAGATCCGTTTTTCTCGATTCTCGAGTCAGTCAGACTGTCGAATAATTAAGACTCTCGATTCTCAATAATTAATTCTAAAAAAATGTTAATCTGTTTAATGTAGCGCGACAATGGGTATATAAAGCGCGTTTACATTTTTTTTTGTTTAGTAAATGGATTCAAAAAGCAAAACATTACAACAGTTTCAAAACTCGACACTGCCAGTAGCTGTTGTAAAACCGTGTAAACCAGAACCTGAAAAACTTCCTAAAATTAGTTATTACAGTGGAAGTATATGATGAATAAATTTTGTGTTTTTCAAATTTAATTAGAAATTTTTTAAAGTTTTTATTAGAGATTTGCAAGATTCCTTTATTTTTATTGATTGTACTTGTTGCGGCATTCATACAATTCTTGCTACCTTGGATCATAGGAGAAATATACTGTTTAATTTATTATTTTTTTGCAATTTGATTGTGTTTTGCTGCTAATGCTATTGAAAAACATAAACAAAAAGTTAAAAAAAAAATGAATAAACTTGAAAGAAATAAAAAAGACATGTTAAGATATTTTAAATTCAATGTGGAAGTATATAACGAATAAATTTTGTAATTTTTTAAATTCAAAGTTTTTAAAGTTGTTCAGATTTGCACGTTTCCTTTGATTTTATTGATTGTAATGGTTTTAAAATTTATACAAATTTTGTTACCTTGGAAAATACGCGGAATATATTGTTTAATTTGTTATGTATTTATAATTTGCTTTCGTTTTATTTTATTTTATTTTTCTATTGAAAAAGAATGAACTTGAAAGAAATTATAAAAAAAAAGTTTACGGTTGTAAACATTTTTTAATAAAAAAATTAAATAGAATGATACAAAAAGAAATATTATTTTCCAATTTGATTTATTCCATAAGATTTTCCTCCCGAAACTGCGCCTCTTAAAGCGGCTCTTCCTATTACAGGTAGAAGTCTTAGTAATCTAAGCTATCGCTCCTATTGCTCCGATAAATTTTCCACGCATTCGTCTTTTGTTACGTTTTTTGTAGTATCTTTTTGTACGTTTAGACAATTTTCTTTTGAGTGATTGATACATTTTTTTATAATAGAGCAGCTGTTCATGCCAATCCTGCCGCTATACCTCCCCAAAGTGGTAATGTCAATAAATCTAATGCTTTAACAGCTCCCCAACCTTTACCTCGTATTCGTCTTTTCAAACGTCTTTTATGTCTTTTTCCTCTTAGTCTTTTGCGCATTATGTAAAATATTTTTTGAAAAGTAAATTTTTTTATATTTTTTTGTCTTTTAAGTAACGAGGTATTGTGCCACCTGGAGTTAAACTCAATAAACCAGCCATTAACAGAAGAAATTTACCGCGAATTTTTCTTTTTAAACGTCTTTTATTTCTTTTTCTTCTTAGTCTTTTACGCATTTTTTGAAAAATAATTTGTTAGCGAGGTATTAGAGAAGATAATAAACCACCACCCAATAAAGCGCCTAATATCAGAAGAAATTTACCGCGCATTCGTTTTCTTCTACCGGCTCCTTTTAATGGAGGTAAATAGACTCTTCCTTTTCCTCTATGATGCCTGCGGTAATGTCTACGATGATGTCTTCTAAACGTTGCGTTGTTTTTGAAGATAATCGAGAGCGTAACCTCCTACTTCAGATCGAAGTAAACGTCTAGCTATATTTTTTTTACTTTAGTAAATATTCTTCTTTTTCCTCGATGATGTCTGGGTCTATGGCCTTTATCTCTTTTTTTTCTACAATTACTGCAACGTTTTCGCGCCATATAATTTTTTTTAAGAAATAATGAATATAATGTTTTTTAAAATTTTTTTTTAATTAAAAAGTCGTACATGCATAAAAAAATACAATTCAAACATGGTCAATTTAACCAAAACAAAAACGTTGTGTAACGAGTTAAGATGATTTAAATTTAACAGGACAATATGTATAATTTTCGTCTTCTCCTGTTCCGGTTTGAATAAACTGTGCTCCGTATTGTAGATATATAGTGAGAACAGCTCTAATAGGTTCTGTGAAATTGACAACGATTTGAAAAGAATTGTTTCCGGCAATGGTAGCAGGAGGTTTGTCGTTGATAAAATTGTAATCGCTTGACGTGTCTATTGCTAAAGGTTCAGTTAAATTTTCCGTTTTACTAAAGTAAGTGTCTGAAATTTTAATAAAAGTGTCATCGTTTGTGGTATAAAAGTCTGCAAAATTAATAATGTTTAAAGTAGACGGCGTGTTACCTTTACACCAAGAAATGTAACCGCTGTAACAAAATTGTTGATCTTTTACTTTGTTTTGCAAATCTATTTCATAAGTGTCGCCGGATGAATTAACAAACGTTCTTCTAAAATTGTTAAATGTAATTTTAGTTATCATTGTGCAAGCCATTTCGGCTCGAGACATGCTAGTTTTAGTGAGATGATCCATTTCATTTTTAGCTTGTAAGAAAAACAAAATACAATGAGGTACAAGGTCTGCCGTTTTATGTTACCTAAATTAACGGTAACCGTGTTTGTGTTTTCGACGTTGGTAATGACTTGTTCTTAATGAGCAAAACGAAGTATAGTATAAAGTACGTCTTTGTGACTGTTAATGTATGAAGACTTTTATAAAGGCAAACTAGCTTTGACTCTATAAGTGTTGAACCAAAGAACAGGATTTTTGATTTGAAGACCTACGTTAGCCAAAGCGGTCATGTCGACATCGCTACAATGTCCTACAAATTCTAAAAGTTGATTCATGTCGGTTTCGGTATTGAATTCGAGTCTGAGTTTCTTACCTTTTCCGTAATAGCTTTTAATTTGAAAAAATTCGCACAACAAAAACAACGGAACCCTAAATCGAAAACCTCTTCCTTCGTTCATTCTACTATTATAGAATGAACGAAGTACTATTATAGAATGAACGAAGGTTTTCGTAGTTAGTAGTTCGCATAACATTTTGATATTCGGAAATCCGTCTATCTTACTCAGAAGTCTTATATTTGCTGCGGCATCTGTTGACGTCATAAGGGCTCTTGTTTTGTCCCAGGTTGCTCCATTCACTAGTGTTTCAGTTAAACCTAAATTTTTGTTGAGATTTTCTTCCCTAAATTTTTTTAAATAACTTTTTTTAATAAAAATTTGTTTGAAACGGTCGTATAATCGATTGTATATGACGTTGTTGGCAGGTGTAATGTTTTTTTTGATAACTGGGAAAAACTTTTATGCTTTGAAACAAATAAAAAATAATACCCACTGCTAAAGCAATTTTTGACAACAAGACTATATTTGAATTGCCTGCAGTGGTGTTAAATTTTGTTGGCGGATTTAACGTTTTATAAATACCCAAATCAAATTCTAAAATATAACCTTGAGGTATTGACCATTCGTTTATCGTATTAGTAAACGTAATCAACGTTGCCATGTCTGAAGTTAAATCGGGTGATAATTTTTGATAATTGACCGAAATGATTTCATCTTGAGGTAAGGCTGTCATAAAACCAGGGTGTTTTTCGTTTAAAGCTGCGCTCATTTCTGCGCTAATGTTGGCGCTCGTTGCTTCTTGCAACAGACGATTTTCGTCTTCTGCGTTTTTTAAAACATCCTCTATAGTAACGGGACCATGATTATTGGGTGTATAACGGTTACCGTCACCCGCTCTCATATATTTTGCCATAAAAACCATCGTGAAATAATTTTTTTTTCTTTCTTTCTTTTAAAAAAAAATAAATAAGAAAAAAAGTTTATATAAATATTTTTTTCAAATTATTCATCGTCAGAGTCGGAAGTAATTTTTTTGAATGGTATTTTTTTGTTTTTAACGTCTTTTAAAGCACGCGTGTAACCAAGTTCAATTAAACTTTTTTATTTATTTTATAATTTTTGCTTATTTTTTAAATGTCATTTTGCATATAAGGACTGGATAAAATAGCTCTTTGTTGACTAATGCAATTTCTGCATAAACCGTGAATAGCGTCTACGGCTTGTACTTCTTGAAAACATTGAGAACAAACGTGCAAAGTCAACGAAACTTTAGGTTTAGTTTTTTTTTTTCAACCCATTCTTCTTCTTCTTCTTGAGAACTCGCACTTTCTTCTTCTGAATATTTTACTCTTTTACGTCTTGGTTTTTCAATTTCGCTTTTTTTAACAATTTTCTTTTTTCGTTGTTGTTTTTCTTCGTGTTCGTCTTGTTCTCTATGTTGTTTTAATTTTTTTTAATTGTTCGCATTTTTCGTCCAATTCCGATTTAATGTTAAGAACTTCTAATTTGGTAGGAAAATTTGTCACTTGAATTTGAAGTTGATAAAATTTATTTTGATTATCGTTTAACTGTATTTTTTGTAAGTCTTTTAAATTTTGCGGTAACAATTCGTTAACTAAATTTTTTTCGTATCTACCTTTGACGCAAAAAAGAGATTTTTTTTTTTAAATTTTTTTTTAAAAAAAATAAAACATCTTTTTATAACATTTTTTTTAGTTAACAAAATGACTCATTTTGTTTTACAAAATATGAAAGGTTCATTTTCTTTACTTTTTTTTGAAAAAAAGGTATCATTTGAATTTTAAAGTAGGATTAAAAAAAACAGTACTACTTGAGTTGCTAAACTGAAGCGCTTCTTTTTATATGTTAAAAAAAGCCCATTTTGTTTTTTTCCAATCTTCAACGTCGTTAATATCAAAAGTTGTCAATTGTCCTTGTATTTCTGTTTTGCGGGTTTTAGTAAAATCAATATTGACTGATACTTGAGTGCTATTATTATAATCAGACAAATTAAAATACGAAACAGTTGCGGGTTCGTATCTTCTGTTCATGAACATTCCGCTATTTGTTGCTTGATCGCATTTAGTAAAAATGTTAGTCGGAGTAGGAAAATTAGAAACAGCATTATTAAAATTACTTATTTGCATCAATGTACATCTTAAAAAAGCAATTTTTTTCTTTCGAATTCTAAAATCTTGTGTCATGGTATTAACCATGTTTTGATCTATTTCTATAGTAAACGGATTGCTTTCGTTATATAAACTATATTGATCTCTTTGCAGAAGTAAAGTATAAGGTACGGGATTGTTTCTAATGGGTTGATACATTTTTAAAATGATATTTTTCAAAGGTAAACTGTCAGACCAAGTTTTTACGATGCTTCCGTCGCTCTTTTTTTGATAAATAAATTGTCCGTTGAAAGAAGTACAATAAAACGACAATTCGTTAACGTTGTTGTTTCGCAATATAGCTTTAGCTCCGTTGAACCACGTTTTATAACTCGTTGTAGACGATCTTTCTAAAGCGGCAGTCGTAACAAGTGGTACTTTGATAGTTGGTGAAAAAGTAAATTTGGTTTGATCACAATAAATAAAAACTTTGATAAAGGTTTCTGCGTTGTATTTATTGATTAACGATAAATCTGAGGTAATTATTTTATAAATGTCTTCTGGCAAATTGGAAAGTAAAACATGAACAGGATTTTGATTCAACGGATCATCGGATCCGACGTTATATTAAATGTGATAAGGCAAAAAAGCGTTACTGTTCACTTCGAAAAGAAATTTTCCTGTAAAAGTTTCTTTGTTGATCATGGTTTTTGATATTTTGATGGACGAAAGCAATTGTTGTTCAAGCGAAGGTAGTCCCTAAAAACTATAATAATTGATCTTGTTATCAAACGGAATAGAACTAAAATATTTGTTGGTTTTTAATTTGAGTATGTTGGCAACAGTTCCGTTATTAATAAAATTTGAAAAAGTTTGTTCGTTGATCATTAAGTTGAGCAAGTTGTCATTTTGACTATTGTATTTAAGTCCACGTGTTCATGCTTTCGGTAAAAACGTCCAACATTTTTAATTCTCTTTCCGGCCATATCAAGTCGTTATTATAAAAAAACGGTATGGGTAAAGATTGAATGGGTATGTTGTGTTTCTAAAAAAACTTTGAGCAAAAAAACAAAGCAAATCTGTAGGTTCTACTCCAAAGCTTCCGTAGTACAAGTAAGTGTATTTTGTATTAATACTAGGAATTGCACCTGTAAAAAATAAATAAAATCTTGCAAAGTCATTTTTTCGGCTGTGTAATTTCCATTTGAGTCAATAATATTACGTTGGAGATCGTTCCACAGTGATGAAATATTGACCGGATTTAGATTAGTCATAGTTTCTACGTTAAATACGTTGCCTTCTACGTACAAGACATTGCTATTTGTCATTATTTTTAAAATAAAAAATGCAATTTGCCAAGGTACTACGTGTTTCATTTTATACGTTTTGACACTTTCGAGTTTAGGTAAAATGTTGTTAATGTAAACGTCCAAATTCACGCTAAAATGTTTGCGTCTGAAGTATCGGGTATATAACCTAATGCAGACAATGTTCCTTTTGGTCCGTATTTAGGTGTCGTCATGATGTGAATAAAAGGACGATCTGGTCCTTCTATATTGTTTAAAATAATTTGGCGAACTAGATTTATTCTATCCAAGTCTGTAGAAGTCACGGTCAGCATCGGATGATTGGCATAAATGATAAAATTTTTACTTTTGTGAGTGTTTAATGAAAAATTAAATAAGTTGTCATAGATAGATTTATTATTTGAGTATTGGCATTGGATTAAAGGAGTAAACTCTTCGCCAACATAGTTATTTGTAGTTGTACGGTAGGGAAAAAAACCAAAACAAGATAAAATTGTTTCGTTAGCCAAAGTGGTAGCGGTGTGCAGAGAAGGAGTTATTAAACTTGTTCTAATAGAATAAAGACAAGAAGGGTTGTAATTGTCGCCATTGGTTTTGGATTTTTTTTTTAAATACCAAATCCAATTGTAGTTAGGCCAAGCTATAATATTTCCATTTAATCCATCTGTCATACTATAACTAGTAAAGTGATACAAAGTTTCTTTGACATTGTTTTGATTTAAAACGAGTCTGATCATATCAGTATCTCCTCTGTTGGTTAAGTATTGAAAGCGAATCTCGGGATCAAACAGATATTTTACATTGAAACATTTTTCGCTATTAATTTTTTTGTCTTTGTTATAAAAATTTGAAAAAAAATTTTCAAATGTAAGTTTTTTATTTAACGTGGTATTAAAAAGTTCGAGACGTAGTATTAGAAAATCGTCTTGATAAGGTGACATTATTGTCAAACCGTAAAGTTTACCGTAAGGAAGAATTGTATTTAATTCGTTAAAAAAAGCGTCAGACATTTTTTCAACGTCTAAATAGTCCATTGCTTGAAATTGATCGCCAGGTATGCTTGGCATGTCTGAATATAAAATAATTTTTCCTGTAGATAAGTAAAGGGTACTTTTCTGTTAGGGTTTGTTTTCATGTCGTTTTGAATGTCTAACAGCATTTGTTTTACAGATGGTTTAGATTCCATTCTTAATCCGAAAATGTTTTCCGAAAAGGAAATGTTTTCGTCTACTCGTGTCAAATTGGTAGGAACGTCCATAGACGACAAATGCATAACGGTATTGTTTTTAAAAAAAGGTTTGTCGATATCGTTAGATGATAAAGGTAAACTAAAATCGTTCAAAACGTTGTAATGTACGCTTTGTTCTCCTTCTTTGTTTTTAATTTGACAAAAAAATACGTGCGTCAATCGTATTTGTTTGGGTCTAAAACGTCATGAAAAACTAAATTATTAATTTTTTTTATTTTACATTTTTTTGCAAAGATTTTTTCAAAGGTTTATAAAACGTGTTTACATATTCGTTAAAGTTTTTAAAATAAATGTCTTTGTCCTCCTCGTTAATAGGTAACAAATCTTCTCTCTTGACTTTATGCGTTGTATTTAAATAGTCGACTTGTGCTACTTTATAAAAATGAACCGGCAGGGTTAGGGTTAGGGTTATGGGTTAGTCCTTGCACCGATTGGTTGGTGCGTTTGTTTTTTAAATGTTTTAAAACATTTTTAAAATGTTTTTTAAAAATGTTTTTTAAAACATTTATTTGAATAAAATACTAAATAGTGTTATTTATTGACTAGATAAAGGACGTTTATAGTCATACGCCAAGGAAAGTCCAGGGGGCCTCTGACCAATTCTGCACCCCCTCCCCCTTCTAATCTCCCTGAATTTTTTTTTTTAATGCATTAAATGACATAATAATAAATATTAAAATTCAATTTAAAAACATATTTTTTTTTAGTTTAAGTTTGAAAAACATTTTTTTTTTATTATTTCAATTTAATTCAGTGAATACTTCTTATAATATCAAAATCTAATTATATCAAAAACAAGCAAATGTTTTGTTTTATTCTTTAAGGTTGTACATTACTTGTTTGTATTTTATTAAAGCATGGTTGTGAATTTTATTATTTTTGTATTTATTGGTAAGTAATATTTTAAATAATAAACATGTTTAATATGGAGAAATGTGACATCAGAAAAATGTTGGAAATTATGCAGTAAATGTTATAAAAAAGCAGTAGAAACAGATGGAGATTTATATCAACATGAGGAATGGAAATCAAAAAGTGAGAAAAAAAAAATAAGTTAGATACGACTATAGAATTGTTAGAGTTTCACCAGTCAAACTAAAAAGTATTTCAAAACACAGCAAATTGCCTGCAGCAAAACAAAAGTTTGAGAACACTATTGAGAGAGTTGCAAAAATGGTCTCATAAGCACATAACATTAAAAAAACTTCTTTAACAACAGAAATAAAACCCCCCATTTCAAACAAAAATATTAACAATTACCATGATCTAGACATTTTAATTTATGAAATAAAATAAAAAAATTCAGAGACTGACATAAGGTGAAAGTGTTAACACTCACACCAAAATCATGGATATGTATAAAGATATCAAGCTACTTTGAAGTGTCTGAGTATCTTATTCAAACTGCAAGAAAAGTTAAAAATGAGCATGGAATTCTATCATTGCCAGAAAAAAAAACTGGAAACCCACTTTCACCAGAACAGTTAATTTAGCAATTAACTTTTATCAAAGTGATGAATTTTTGAGAATGGTGCCAGGAAAAAAAGACTTTGTAAGTGTTAATAAAAACCAACATTTTAAAAAAAGATTATTGTTCAATCTTAACGTCAAAGTAATTTATCAAAGATTGTTACTCTTTAACCTAAATGGTGTATAACAATTAATGTGTCACATACTCATAATGTATGTGTATGCATGCATCACAAAAATACAAAAATTATAAAGATTTCATGGCATTGATTGCTTGTTTGCTTGAAAATGCAGAACGTATGTTGCATCAATGTAATTAATGCCCATGAGGTATTATAAAGTTTTTTTAGTGCAGGAGTTTATGGACTTATGGAGATGTAGCATTTAAGCAATGGCAGAGTACTGATAGTACAACACTACTACTAAAATCATTACCACTCAATGGTTTTAATGATTTATTACGTGACAGCATTGACAACCTTACCACTCATTCATATATTGCAAAAACACAAAGTAGATAATTAAAAAACTGTAAAGAAAATCTTAACCAAAACAAATGTCTAATTTTAGGAGAATTTGCTGAAAATTATCAGTATACTGCACAGTGTGCCAAAATTAAAAAAAAAATTGTGTTTAATGTAGTTTTAATGGTAATAGTTGTTTTCCATACTTATAAAGCTTTAATAAAATGATGTTTGCTAGTCATTAGCTTTTAAATTAAAGTTTATACAACCTGTTGAGAATGAAATTTTTTTCTGATTTGTATATTTTAAAACAAAAATTAATTAAAAAGTACATGTTGCTACACATAAATTTTAAATTGTTTAATGAATTAAAACTATATGCGTTATTTTTTTTTATATATTGGTAGAATTATCTTTTTTTAAACATCAGAACTTTGCTGCAAGTTTTTTGCTTGCAAGAAATTTTATTTAACTTAGAAGTTAATGTGTTTTTGTATGTTTTTTGAGCGCAAATTTTTACTTTCTTTTGTTTATTAAAAAAACCCTCCAAAATTCTCCAGTCTGAAAGTACTTTAAAATCTTTATTAAGTATATATATGATAATTGAAAATTAGTTTGTGCCTCATCAAAGTACCACCTTGTCAAAAAAAATAACTTTTAGCATGGGTTGAGCCAGTATTTTTTGGGTCTTCAAGATATCTAACATCCAAGATATCTAACATCCAAAGATATCTAACATTCCAAGATATTTAACATCCAAAGATATCTAACATTCCAAGATATCTAACATCCAAGATATCTAACATCCAAGATATCTAACATCAGATATCTAACTTCAAGATATCTAACATCCAACTTTGTATGTTTATATTTATGTCAAATAAGGATGCTTTGAGAGAGCATGAAATGTGAGAGCAGCAAGTTGATGAAAAATTTTTTGAGCTATTTTCAACTAGACTTATATTCATCAATAAATTTTAAACTACATAGTAAAATATTTTAGCTTTCAAAAAATATGACCATATAAAGTTTAAATCCCCCCAAATTTTATATAGTCATATTTTTCAAACGCTGAGAAATTATACTATGAAACTTTAGAAAATTTTAAAAATATGTCTTTTAATCAAAAATATATTTAGAAGCTCCAAATATGTTATTTAAAGCTAATTTAGTAATATTTAATAAAAAAAATAATTTTGGCACAAAAATGGATGATCTGCCGCACTGTTTGTTGTTCAGGATGAGGTTCAAAGTTATCGCTGGAGAAAAAGTCACTTTTTACAATTGAATGATAAGGGTTGAAAAATGATTAGTGTTGGATGCTCAATTCTGAAGCCTAATTTCTACACCTACAACAATATCAGGTCGTTTGTACAACATCTGATTTAGATATAGAGAATATAAACAGTTGGTCAGAGGCCCCCTAGCCCTCTCTTGGCCTATGACAATAAACATCCTAAACTAGTATATAAATATACTAGTTTAGGATGTTTATTTAATAAATAACACTATTTGATGTTTTATTCAAATTAATGTTTTAAAAAACATTTCAATTTGCTTTTCGTTACAAAATGTAATTTTTTCCAAAAAATGCAAAATTTTTAAACTCAAGTTTTGATCAAGTATTAGAGTGACAATTGATGAATCTAATTTTTCTAGTAGATAAAATAATGATATCAATTAAACTTTTTATTCTTGATTTTGGGCCAGCCTTCATTTTACCTCAAAAAATCATGAATTTTTAAGTTAACTTTGGCCAAAATTGGATAAACGATTCCTGATAAAATCAAGTCGTGAGGGTGCTCTTTTTGGATTCTGCAAGTAAAATCTATTGGGGTACCAAATTTTAGGAAGTTTTCCCAAGCCATTATAAAGATACAACATTTATCAAAGCTTTGTAGTCTCTTCAGATAAACACTAAAATATTGAGTCAGCATTATTTTAACTGACGAAATTTCTGGAACCCATTTGTATTTTTAACTAAAGTTTTTGCAGTTATTTTTTAATATGGACTGCAAGTGACGTAAAATGAATGAATTCTGAGGCATAAGGGGTCGTCTATAAAGTACGTGCGCCAAATGTAACGATCTAAAATTAAATTCAAATTTATCAACAATTTAAATTTCGTTGAAAAATATTGACAATTACAAAAGTCAATGTCAAATGTCGATGTAAAATGTACAGCCCCTCATTTATTTATTTATTTTGGGGAAGGGGTCAGAAAATGTTACTACATTAGTGCCCTCACGTTTGGGCAGGAGAGGGGATGCAAGCATTTAAGGGCTTTTTTGTTCCCGGTCTACCGCTTTTTTTTGGAAATTTTTGAAAACAAACTTTTTTGAAAGTCTATTCAAATGGCATAGGTTTAAACATACTTAAGTTTGGAGTTTGTACAATGTGTGGAAGTGTTAATATTATTCATATTTGTCATAATTGTTAATATTATTCATATTTTTAAATACCCTTTTAAAATACTCTTTTTGTTGTCACTCTTTCATTATAATTTTTGAGTTTTGTTATGTGTTTAATTTACATGCGTAATATTTACTATTTTTAAATATCGTTGATGTTAAAAATCTCACAATATATTTAATTAATATAGGATATGGTATTATATTATATTGACTATACGATTTAAGTATTATTTTTGTTTTCAGATACCAACTATCAGTTATAACATTTCAATAAAAATAGAATTGCGACTATTATTCATATCATGATATATAATCAATTATAATTGTATCCTTTGCTACTTGTATGCGATTGCAACCAAAAACAGTGACATCTATCAGTTAACTTCAAGAGTTGTTTATTTGCTTTTATGGTGGCTATTACTACTACTATTTGACATTCATTAATGTCAGAATTTTGTTTTCTGTTATCAAATAGCAACACTAGTTAATCTTCACTTTCGAAACTCTAATTTGTGAAAATCATGGTGCAGTTCCGACTATTATCTCAATAAATTCAGATCTTATGAAATAATTATATGATAAATTTTTTTTTTAAATTCTTTGCAAAAATGAAATATTAAAATATTATATTTTGCAAAAATGAAATATTAAAATTGTAAATTATTTAGAAATTTTTGTCAATAAGATCTTAAAAGATTAGGGAAACGGTGAGCACGAAAGTAAATTTTTCAAATTTTACTAAAATAAAAAAATCTAGTTTTTAATAAAACAATATTGTATATATTACCTTTTAGGCTACAAATATCCGTTTTATTATATTAGTTCGAATTACAAAAAGTGCTTCTAGAAAACCGCCACTTAGCAACTGTTGCTATACAAGTTATCTTAAATAACTATAGTAACCTAAAATACTTTATAAGTTTAAGTTTTTGAATTTAGATATTTTTTTTAGATTCGTCATAGCATTACTGATGAAATTTCACAAAAATCGAAAAACTTTTACTTTGTAACTTATTAAATGACAGTATTTTTTTCAATTTTGGGTGATTTAATCTTTTTTAATTTTATTAGTATAGGGTATCCACTAGATTACGAAAGTCAGATAACTTCATAAAAAATCAGGGAAATAGGGTTAGATTTTAAAAAAATCAGGGAGAAATCAGGAAAACTGGCTCTTCATCATGCTTTGGCATCAATATGTCTCGCGCGAGAGAAATAATTATCTACTACTTCTATTAATATTGTTGAATTAGCGTGGTATAATTTGCAAACAACCCCAAGTGTATCAGAAAAAAATAACGGAAGGCCACCTCAAAATATTGACAGACACCCTATAATATTGGCTGTGGATAAGTGTCGTAAAAAACCTCCGTAAAACGTCGCAAATATGACAACGTGTGCTCTTTATAAATGCAGTTTATAAATTAAATAAAGTTTTTTAAGGTTTGTGTATAGATACTCTTTTTAAAAAATATCAACTAGAAGTTAATAAAAAAATTTCATTGATATATTATTCTAAACTTTAGTAACAGTAATATTTACAACGATGAATTTTATTTATCCAGACGACTATATAACTGAGGTTGTTCTACAGAGTGAAAACTTTCTTGAGATAAGAATTAGTGTTAGTTCGGACAAAGCAGCAGAGGAATGGATGGAAAAATTTGGAGCTGCAAACAACACAAAATTTATTATTCAACGAAATCTTCATGCCAAAAGGCGAGTTAATTTCTGTTAGCATAATTTAAAGTAAACATTCTATTAGTATAATTTAAAATATATTTATATTAAAATAAGTTACTAAAAATTGTTAGTCAAAGTAACTCCTTTTTTCAAATTTATTTTATAAAGTTTATTTTTTAAATATGCGTAGAAATAAATTAAAAAGGTCGTAGAACAATTTTGCGTGGCCACTTAAGTCTACATTATAGCTTTATTGAGTCCTTTATAGTAAACTTAATGTGAATATAATTTTCAAATAACTAAATATATATAATATTATTTAATTAGATTTGAGTTTCATAAGATTATGTCAACATAATAATAAAATCAAATCAAAAGAAAAAAAGTTACCGTAACACTAACTGTCCATTAAAAGTTGATGTTAAAGTTAAAAAGGTGAACTGCGCAACTAAGAAAAATGACAACTTTTTATGTAGAAAAGAACCTTGCGTGTGTGGTCAAAATTTTTAATACGCATAATCACAACATCAATTCTGCTGATGCACAAAGTTTTCTTCAAAGCGACAGTATATTACAGGTAAACTTTTTACGCTATATATTATATATGAAACACTTATATATGAATATAACATATATATACAACACTTTTTAAGCAGCAGTCTGAAATTTCTTAAATTTGGAGCATTTCGAAAGTTAAACCTTTACGTTATTGAAACTGTTAGTAAAAATGTTGTTTAAAAAACATGTAATAGAGACAAATAGTTAACTATAAATAACTATGAAACGTTTGAAACCAGTAATAAGTAAATTCGAGTTTTTAACATTTTAGGCAACTTTTAACGAATATTCTCGAAGATATGACACCAGGCGAAGCGCGACGTATTCATCGAAAAAAAACTTACTATTAAATATGGTCAAGCTAGTAAGCAAAAAGCAGCAGACGCTAGAGAAATTCCTACTCTAAATCAAGTTTATTATTGGCATCGCAAGTATACTGCAGAACATTACGGCGCTGTCACAGATCATATTGGTAAACTGAGATCTTTTATCGATACGGAGTTTTACAAAAAACAAGGTAGTTTTATTTGTTAGGGTACTTAACAAAAAAAAGTGTCTTATCTAGTGCTAAAAAGTTTATTTATTTTTTAAACGAATTCAAAGGAATAATTGATAATAAAAGTAAATTTAAAGTATTCAAAAATAACGTAATGTAATTAAATCTTTTTGGAAGTGATATCTTAATAAACTTTTTGCCCGTTGTTTGGGGAATCGAGGCTATTGAAAAATGTTATTTAGCTTAATTTTTTTGCGGGATTCTTAATCTATTAATCTGTTTGGTTAGTTTACTTACAAGTATATGTACCGCAAAAACTAAAGCACTTTTAAAAACCACACGGCCTGGCTACAACTTTGTACAACAGATCCGTGGTTCAAACCCCACCTCTGGGCAAGTCTTGCGACATCGGTTGGGAAGGAGGCGTGAACTTCCTATTAAATGCTCTTTCGCGGTGCTCTGTGATAAAAAAAAAAAAAAAAAAAAAAAAAAAAACTTATTTGAAAATATATAAACTATTTGAAAAAAAATAACAAACTTTTTTGAGTATTTTCAAAAATTTTATCTTTTTTTTTATACTAATCTTTTCAGTAAAAATACTTTTAAAAATGCAAATGTTAGTTTTGTCAGTCAGCAATGTTGACTTTTTTATAAACTCTTGATTGTACTTTTCAATAATAATCAAACGGTTAAATCAATAATAAGTATTATGTTTGATATTATTGGTTCAAGTTAAACTTAATAGTAAGGAGGTTTTTGAGGTGCAAACATATACGTCAAATAACTCAACTAGAATGTTTATTATAACATGACATTATAAATGAAGCATAGCATTTTAGAAGAATGTTTAAGTTATACATTAATTTAATATTCATAAATTTTTTATTTTTCTCTATATCTGCGTTAAATAAGCTATTTGTTCGATTTGTCACTGCTCTTTGCAAAACTGGAGCATGAAAAATCATTGTAGGTTTTTCCATCAACACGCGATCTTAACTTGCTGCATTAGGATTTCATAATACTGTGGCATTTTAAGCATTCCCTCAACTTTTTTACATTACAAATGTTTCCAGTACATTTAACGAAGACTTTCATCTCTTCTTTTTTTTCCCATGCATTTTGCAGTTTGCATTTTGTCGTGATGAATACTTTTGTTTACCTGGTCTAATAATTAGTCATTCATTTTTATTGAAGAAATGATATAACGTGATAATAAAATCTCAAACAGTTTCCATCTGATAATAGGACTACAATTCTTTAAATATCGTTCTCTGTCTAATACTCATCAAATTGCTGTGTCAATATTTCCTTCCAAATCTCTTACTCAATTTGCTCTGTTTCCGTCATAAGTGCAACTGCAATAAGTTACTCTACTAGTGCATCTAAAATATAATTGATTAAATCGGTTATACCTATTTGCACTTTAAAAAGGGAGGAAAGAGCATTAAAGAGAAACACATTATAATATAAAAGGTTAGGTAAATATGTATTCTCTAGAAATGTGACATAATATCTTTTCAATAACAAACAAACCTAGTGATTGCGAGCCATTTTCCTTGTAAAATTGAAGGCTCTGTTGATTGAGGCTTGTCCCTGGCCTTTGATTGTTAAAAAATTATCATCTTTTGCATGAAATCATAACCAAAATGAACATTGAAATCTGAAATAAATTATGCAAACAGATCATAAAATTAGAAATTTTTTTAATTTATGTGAATACAATTCAGCTATGAGTGCTAAAGATACTAAAAATGAAAGCTATTTAAAAACATACTGTTGAT